>JADLZN010002224.1:0-243273 GCA_018155175.1 Sinocyclocheilus anophthalmus | reverse complement strand
CTTTCGAAGCTGGAGAGCTTGGCTTGAAGACGGGTGATCTCGGACTCCTAAGAAAACACAGTATAAGGAATGAGGGAAAAACTTCACAAAAAAAAAGAAAAAAAGAGTTCATGCTACTAGATGAATCATACATTAGCTCTGTTCCAAAACCTAGTGAGATGCCTACCTAGACAGTCGGGTATACAGTAAATAGTTAATTTAAATAAATAAATAATTCAATGTATCCATTTATTTTGTAAAATTCCATGAAAACACAGCCTTCATTGTTTAAAATATTTTACAGAATCCCATTTCTCACACTACTGTTGCATTTAAATATCTCCTTTTTCACAATAAAATGTGCTTTTTCAAAAAGCCGCTTTTCAAAATAATACGCTGAATTTATGAATGATGTCTATTTGATGAATCATGCATTTGTACAGGGCGTGGCTTCCTTCCATTGACAGACAGACGCATGACACGCATGCGTGATTTGTTTTCCAAAACCATTTCAATTTAAACCCCGCCCCTCAGCCGATTCTAAAGATTTCATTGGTCATGCCAATCACAGTGCTGAATGCCTAACCAACACTGAAACAAATACTAACCCCCAACCCCGTGAGCTGGTCGGCCCCGTTCGTAAACTCACTCCCTCAAGCCAATAGTCCCATTCTACGCCGTAGCCCTGTCCCCTACCCCTCTGTTTCACGTCATTTCCAACAGCGTCACGGTGAAGGGTAGGGGTGTCGTCGATATCGGGTCTTTGGTTGGAGGGGTAGGGGTATGGAAGGGCATGATGCCCTTCAAACGAAGAGTCTTGGTTCAGGCTACACATCAAAGAGATTGAGGATAAGAACAGTTATCTGCGGGGGGAGTGTAACGGACCGAAAAGCTTCAACGCGGGGCAACGGCGTAGGGGGACTGCCACGAAGACGAAGACAAACAAAAGACGACATAGTATGTGAACGCTCTTTTGGCATTATAAAGATTTTAAAAAAACCAGAAAGTAACATTTGGTTTATGTTTACATCAATATGAGGTTCAGTATTTACGGTCATGGGGTGTACCCTGCAAAGAATATTTGCAAAACTCGCAGAATTTTGCTAACGTCTATCATTACAGACTGGCAGCTATAGGTGCCGGGACAACACTATTTTCATGTCTGATCAGGGGGGGGGGCGAAATCAAAACAACGAGGGCCACCAATAACCATTGAGGCGGGCTGAGTACCCCCATAGACTTTAAATCGCTAAACCCTTGTGGCACAACAGTGGCTATGCCAGTAAGTTCTAGAGAGAGGGGCAAAAAGACCGTGACGAGATAGAGAGGCGACAAGAGAGAGAGAGGAAGAGAGGGGAGAGATGAAAGTAGAGAATGAAGATGCCGTGGACTTTCGGAAATACATGCTTCGTCAAATATACGTCATTCTAAATTCAGCTATTATTAAGGAAAAACAGCTTTTTGAAAAGCACGATTTTAAATGAGAAAAGAGTATATTATAAAACGGCGCAGTAAATGATTGTTGAATATGCATAAACAAAGTTGGTCGTTTTATGGAAATTTCTAAGCAAATGGAATATATATTTAAATTATCTATTTAATTTAATTTTTACAGAATCCTATTTCAGAATAATTGGTGCACTTTAAAACCTGTTTTTGTTATTGAATTATTATTTCTTTCTGTCATTTAGAGGCACTTTACATACAAGTCCTCCATATCGAAAGCATTGATGTATTGTTGGGGGTTCCCTTACAGTAACAGTCATTTCTCACCAAATGGTATAAAGTAGAATCCCTTTTAAAGAGTCTCAAAACGAGAGTAATTGGCTTTCAATACCAATATATTGTCCTTACTTATCTACCCATGTCTCCTCTGCCCATAATTCAAGACAATGTTCAATTTGGATTTATTAGGCGGGTTGTATCCAATTGTTTTGTTGGCTGTTCAAATTTTGAAGTAAAAAGAAGAAGATTGCATTAATAATTATTATATTTAATATAACAGGAAATTATTAAAAAGTGGTTAAATAATATTTTCATAATAACTGGTTTTATGGGACAAGCAAAATTACGGTAATAGTACAGTGTTACTTATTTTGTATTAAACATCATTTTAATTTATACAGAACCAAAAACACACAATACTAACATAGATATTATTATAAATATACTAATATTATATTAGTCATCATCACATTTATAGATGATATACTAATGTCACTAAAAGTGATTATTTTCATCTATAACTTATGTATAACAAAATTGTTCTCAAATACTACTATTAAGAGTATCCGTTTTTTTTGTTTTTTTTACAGGAGAAACATTTCAATAGTAATATTTCAATTTTTAAATATATTATGATATTTATTATTAGTAGTAGTAGTCATATTATAAATTAAACTTTTGTGCCCATATTGCGTAGCCCTAAAAGCACAGCAAAAACAAACAAAAACACTTTTTAATCAGAAAAACTAGATTAGATTATAAATTAGATTATTTTTAATCCAAATTGTACAGCCATACTGCTGCTTATACACTTTCCTCACAATATAACTCTAGAAATGAACTGTTTTTATATGTAAAAACTTTAATATAAGCCCTAGGGTGGACTGGCCAGTTTGTTTCCCGTCATTGGTCCAAAATGCTGGGATATGCTCCAGCATCTATAGGACAAGCAGTTTTGGAGAATGTATGGATGTTTAATATAAATGTAATATGGAATTGTATGTAGTGGTTTTGTAAGACACCATCCAGTGAGTCATGCACCTTAATAAGCAGGGTCTCATTAGCACTCTGCAGGAGCTGCTCTTTGCTGTGAAGCTCAGCGTTTAGGCGAGCAGAGGTAGATCTAGCCTCCTCAAGCTGGTCTCGGGCCTGTTGCAGCCGCTGGCTCAGCTGCTCCTGAGAGTTACGCAAGCTGCTGGAGATCTGATCCGACACCTTCAGCAGCTGCCCACGCGTCTGCTGGAGAGCTGAAAGCTGGGAGGCAGAGAGAGAGGGTCAGACCCAGCAAACCAACTCAACTGTCCCATGAGAACAAATACAAATTTTCTGTTTCTCCAAACCTCTTTGTGGTGCTCCTCTCTCTGCTGCTCAATCTCCTGTTGTAGGGTAGTAATGGTGGCCTGGAGTCTGACCTCAGCATGTGTAGAGGACTTCTTCATCACAGACCTCTCTTCTTGCAGCTGCTGAACTTCTTTCTCCTATAGCAAATCAACAAACAGGTTAAGGACCATCAGGCCCTGAGAGAACTCAAGAATCTGAGAGATATCTCATGAAAAGGTAACTTTCATTTTACTGATCTGCTCATAAACAATGTACATGTGTAGAACTGACATGTCACCAAAATACCAAAATTCATTTTATTACAATAACTAGTTTTACCCGTTGACATGCAAACCAATAACCGGTAATGCAAGAAACCCATGTTAAAAAGACTTTTCTTCTTCTTTTTTTTTTTTATAAAATCTTATTTAACGGTGGTGATGTCAAAACATAAGTATGTATTCCTCTCAGAGTATTCTATCGTGATCAAATGTGATTGAAATTAATTTCAATCGATGTGCAGTGCATTAACCTAACGCAGGCAGCCGCTCATACAACATACCGTAGGCGGCGGGTTTTATATTGTGTAAATAGTAGTTGAATTCGTAGTAGTAGTTATGGATCGTTACAGTATTATGTCTAGTTTTTTTCACGGAGGGCAACACTGATGACCAGCATGTCTCAGACTAGCACCAGCCACCAGTCTAAGTTTCTCGTTAAAATGGACAAAACACTTCAGATGATGTTTCTTCATGACATGGGTTACCAAGTTTTACAGTTCAACTGCTTAAATTGCAAGTTTAAAAAATGTCTTGATTGACTGCAGATGATTAAAAAGTGAATTTCAGACATCATATCACCTATTGCCAAGGTGTCCGCATAGAGGGTTGCATATTCTGGCCTCTCATGGTTGTGAAGTTTGGTACGCGACTACACACCACTGTCTGTCTTCAAGCTGTGCACCGGATGAATACTCCGCGTGGTTTTAACAATGGTATTTTAGAAATACCAACAGAGTCCCGGTGGTACAATATCTAGGTTTCGACTCGTCTCCGGAAAAAGGGTTTTATTGAGTTTACATGACCAGGGACCTGACGGTATTAAGCATATGTTGTTGAGAATGTGATGTAAACACGTCCTGAAACCCTCAGCAGATGACAGTGAATTAATGGCAATAAAATGGTCAAAATCAAGGTGAAAGAACACAACAAAGATTCAGGATACCCCCACATCAAATGCAACGGGCCAGGGAGTCACACTGTCATAAAGTCATCAACTGATGAAACAAGTGGTAGAGGTTACAGGCTCTTAAGACATTATCCTGAAATGCGCAATCGGCCAAAATGGACTGTCACTCACCGAATTATAGAGACACCACTTCAGCGCAGAAAACCCTATGGTCATCATGAATCTAAATTAACTTGAAAATTAAAATTAAACTGTGAGTGTATCTTGAAACACACAGCTGCTGAGTTTAAGCTGCGACGTTTTCACCTTGATGTGCTTAGCTGGGTGACTTCACATCTCTATCTGTCTGTTCAGAGATTCAGCATGTATTGCTTGCTGTAGCTCCTGCAGCACTCGTCTTCTGGGATCGCTGCACGATACCATGCAAGCTGATTGGCCATGGTCAAGAGCATCCTGGACACACACACACACAAACAATAGTAAGTTGAGACTAACAGTGCTGACAACTGTCAAAGGCTTACTCAGTAATTTTTAAGGCAATTTTTAGATCATACTGTACAGTAAACACCAAGCATGCATACTTGCAAAAGATTATGTTGAGAAAAAATGTATTAGCTCCAAGACTGATAAAATTATTTTTGTGACAATGACATGGCACCCATGATTAAGTACACGGCACATTAACAACATCCTGTGAAGGTCAGTGTTACACAACCTGTTGGTATTGTTTAATTTCTGTATAGCAAGAGTTTAATGTTGTAACACTGTTATTTCTGCTTTTCATGTAACGTTTTATTATTCACATTTTTTGGGTTGCTGGTTTAAATCTCCTTCTTAAGTTTAAGTGAAAGTCAAATTAAATGTTCAGAGTTTTATTTTGATTTTGGGGTGAAAAAAGACCTGGACATGTTCATGGTTTTGGGGGGGACAGTATTTGGTGATTTACACACGTAGTACCAGGAGGGCCAGGGAAGGGGGGGGGCCGGGAAGCGAAGCATTTAAATACAAGGGTAAAAATCTATCCTGAAGGTCCTCACTATGTCGAAGAGGGGAAAGGGGGGAAATGGGCGGAAAAGGACAGAACCGCGGGCAGGGCATACCCCTACTCGGGGGGGTCATGTCCTCCTTAACCTGAAGCTGTGACTTCAGCATCTCCAGCCTCTCCATCAAGAACTGCATCTGTCCAGAGAGTAACGAGACCTCATCAGTTAATTTGTCCATTAACAAACTCATCTGTGGTCACTCAATGACTCACCTGCTGGTCCTTCTCTCTTAGCTCTTTCTGGCTCTTCTCCAGAGCTTCCTGTAAATACTCCACATTCTTCTCCATCTCCAGCTTGAGACATGGAGGTAATGGAGATCTTGCTCATGTTTACATGTGGGACCAGCTGCGCTCTCTGCTGTAGCTCCCCCTGTCTTTCTTTCAGAGCATTGTCCAGATCCAACACATCATGGTTCCTCTCCTCCAGCTCCCTCTGACTTCCAGTGATAGAGTAACTGATTATTTATTAATTAATTCATTTTTTTTTTTGCAACAGATTTAGAATAGATTAGAACAAAGTTGAAGGTGATATGTGCAATTTTTCTAGGTTAAACTACTTCTTCCCCATCCTATATGCAAAACAACCATAAATATATAAGAATTTGTTTAAGCATCCTGTCCGGCCTGAAGGGACTTTATTTAACTGTATTTATTTGATACAGTCAAATAGGCCAATAGTGAGATTGGTCATTATTTTATCAATTACATTTGATGCAGAAATTACACACTTCATTTTTAACTGGTGACCAGTAATATCATAATACTAATAGTACAGATCTACATGTGCATGAGGTTTTGAATTTGTTCTATTAGGTACAAAAAATAATAATTTTGCAACTTTTACAAACCAACATTCACAGACACCACAATCCACTGCTAATGTTATCATATGTGACTGAGTACACACCTAGTTGTGTTTTGAGTGCAGTGTGTAATATGGGGAACACAGCATACCACTGTTCACAAACACATGATGGAAAAAGTACATGAACGTAGAGAATCACATATGGTACGAGTTGTGTGGATATTTTCTGTGATTATAACTTGCATATAAAGCTATATTTATGAAGAAATCATTTCATCGCTGTAGTTGTAATGATTTTGTCTAAGCAGAAATGGGTGAAGGTTGGGTAAATGTGCCGCATTTCAACAAAATTAATATTCATGATGACAAATTCTGTTATGAAGCACTACTGGCTTTTTTTTTTTTCTGTAGCTTTACTGAATATTTTTGGGGTGGGGTGAAGTTGTGTATGTGTGTTTGTTTTGACCATGATTAGACAAATTGATAACATTCTGAATAATGGAACAAGTGTTGCAGCCGACACTGAATTTTGGGGTCAGTATGATCTTTAATGTTCTTATGAAGTCTCTAAGGCTGCATTTATTTGATCGAAAATGTGGAATATTATTACACTTTAGAATAGCTCTATAGTGTAATTTATAGTGCCATTATTCCAGTCTTCAGTGTCACATGACCCTTCAGAAGTTCATGCTGCTTAATATTTTGTGAAATATTTGTGGGATATTTTGATACATAAAAAAACAACATTATTTGAAATATAAATCTTTTGTAGCATTTTAAATGTTTTTTACTGTCACTTTTGATCAATTTACTTCATCCTTGCTGAATAAAAGTATAAATGTATTAAAAATCTCACTGACCCTAAACTTTTAAATGCAAGTATATACAATAATTTGTAAATCCAGTAGACTACTGGGACAGAGACTAATGTCAATATATGAACACTCACTGTACAAAGATAAGTTGTTCAAAAAAAAAAATAATTGTACAAAGATTACATTTTTTTTGGATCTAAACCAATAAATTATTTTAATCACATTATAATACATAACACATCACTAAAAGCAAAAAAAAAAAAGTTATAAAGGCTCTATTTATAATTAAAATAATACATTTAGACAATTATCATATTAGAGCAGCATAATGTGGTTTGTATTTTCACATTCAAAGTGCATTTACTATATTTATACATAAAAACGTATGTATGAAGTGTTGGAAAACGATTTAGGAAATAAAAAGAAACTGGAATGACTTCATAGGTCTCTGCTGAGACATATTCACCAATAATGTCCATAAGAAGGAATGGACCAACAAAACAGGATGCAACCATCAGCAGGTATTTACAAGGAAATATTTGTCCTTTTTTGTATCCCATATGAAAATACGGTTTGAAGGTTATCTAAAAACACAAAATGTGTTTTGAGGCCTTTACAGATCCATTATAATCTCTTTCCGAGGCATATAAGCAACAACACAAAGTCCTCAATTTAGGTTGTCCTCAGGCAAACATGAGTAAGGGTGTAAGAAACCTCAGAATTGCTCTGTATCCAGTGATGGACAGACTGCTGTGACTTCCCAGCAGTCAGAGAAAGGTGGTGGAGCAGCTCACCTGAGCTCAGCAGCTAATTTATCGATGGTCGCTTGCTGTTGGTCTGACGTAAGCTGTGTCCGCTGCAGCAAGTCTTCCAGCTCCTGCAGGTGGTCCAGGGTGTCCGCCAGCTCGCCACGCACCTCCTGCAACTGTCCCTCCAGCAACTGTGCCCGCTGCAGCGAGTTCCTCCTGTCCATCTCACTGCGGTGGAGTTTCTCTTCAAGGTCCATTACTGAGAAAACATAAGACTATTATTAAAAATTATTCATCTCATCTTCCTCAGAGTTGTAGACTAGACTAGACTAGAATAGATAGTTCATGGACATCCCTTTGTGAGGTTCAAACCACTTTTGGGTGAGCATTTCTTAAAGTGAGGATTGCAAACCCCTAGGTGTCCAGCAATTATAGATTGTACAATTCTTAAATTGTAAGCCAAAAGTTCTCACTGAAAAAACTGGTCACATGGTCAGTACAACAGTGACTGCTCACTTTTTTTTAAAGGCTTAGGTTTCACATACAACTCAGATAGAAGGTTATGCTCATTGTTTTGTTGGTGGTCACTAGAGCTGCATACCCATTTCACTCTTCTTATCCAGCAGGCCTTCGGTCTCCTTGAGTGTCTCCTTCATCTGATTGAGCTGAGAGGCTTTCGTGTTGCTGTCTCTCCTCAGACGCAACTGCTCAAGCTCCATGTCTGACAGCTCCACTCGAAATGTACTCATCTCTGAGCTCAGCTGCCTGAAAAACACACACAGCTTAACATCATTATCTTTTTCTCAGTGCTTTTATCATTGTACAGCTGCTGTCTGGACATGACTACAGGGTAAAAGATAACTGACCTTAAAAGAAATGACAGAAAAATCAAGTAAAGGAAATCTCATGTGAACAGCCAATATGTGAGACGCTTTCTTCCTCAGCGAGAATAATTTGCTGTTCGCAATATATATAGAAAGAGTTTAGTGGGAGTGGCTATGGACACAAAGGCTCTGAAACCATTAAACAGTCATAAGATCATCTCAAGGGACACCCCCTCAGGACAAGTCTCATGAAAAAAAGTTCATTAAAAAATGTTCAGTGTTATAATTGAGGCAAAATGAGGCCAACAGACATTTTCTAGTCATATGCTTTCACACTTCCATGAAAAACACTGCTTGTATTATACATTTATTTTTTAGAAATTCTGTTTTATATTTTTTGAAAATAGAATGGGGGCAATAGTCTGAAAATACAAACATATTTCCATACTCCTTGATTGGTCGACTTGATTGCACCGACACTAGTAAACTGAACTGAGCTGGATGAGAGAGAGCACTGAATTCAATGTATGAACTGCTCTCACAACTGAAAATTGAGTGTTTACTCTATTTTATCAATTTTGCCTTTTTATTGCACACAATATTTCCTAATTATATGCTGTAGGCAGGAGTTTGCTTTGAGAGATTTGACACAATCTCTTTTCTTTTTTCCATACTTATCCAGACCTGGAAAACACTAAAATCAAATTTTATACTTTTCCATGCTGCATAGGAACCTCTGAACATGTTTTGATCATTATATTTGTAGTGGTACACAAAAATGCTGAAGAAACATTCCTGCAATACAAAAGGTAAATTAAGGAACTGAAATGCCAGGTGGTCTCACGTTATGGAGCCGGAGAGCTCTGCAGCCTCTCTTCTCCTTCTTCTGCACCTCCTGAGTGGCCTCCTCCACCTCTCTCTCCCTTCTCCTCAGAGCCTGAGATAAGGCAGTGCGCTCCTTCTCCAAATCTTGTTCCATCTCGGACACCTGTAGGCAATCAGAAGATGTTTTCCCACAATCTGCAAAGATTCGATTTTTTTTTCATGCAGAAAGATCATGAGATTATTGTGTAACCTGCTTTTGTGGAAAACACATTTTGTGGAAAACACAGTGATTAAAATTAGAGAACAGTAACCACTGTAGCACAAAAGAAGATTACAACTAAAATTTCTTACAGCTGGTCAGAAATTAGTAGGAAGTGTAGAGGCCCCTGCTTTGATTGACTTCAGCACATCTGCGGCTGCAGGATATCACTAGTTTCTCAGACTGTGCTGGTGTGATTTTGGTCCACTCTTCTTCCAGTCTCTTCCATAGCTCGGTAACTGTAGTGGGTTTCTTAGCCATAACTTTGTTGCCAAGGATATTCCAGAGAAATTCAGTTGGGTTTAGATCAGTACTCTGGGCCGGCCATTTCATTATTTCAATGTTTTCAACTTCAAGGAATGCTTCACCCATTTTGCAGTGTGATGGGGCATTGTCTTGCATGAAAATTGCAGGCTGATTGGGAGATGCTTGCAGGGAATGTACTGCATGTTGCTGAAGGAGGTTCTGATAAACATTTGCATTCACCCTGTCATGTAGCTCTATAAGAGGCCCAACTCCTACTGCACAAAACATCCCCCAAAGCATGACACTTCCACCTCCACCTTTCACTGACTTCTTTACGCACTCAGGGCTTCAGTCTTTCCCCAGTTTGACACTGTTTGCCGAACATAATGTTTTCCCATTTCACCTCAATCATTAAAGTGAACTTTGGACCAGTTCTCCTGTCTCCACACAATATGCTCCTCAGCAAAGGTGAGCCTAGTCTTTTGATTATTCTTGCTGATGAGAGGCTTCATCACTGCAAAGTGCACTTTCAGTCCGACTTCTCTTAAAAGTGCCATGACAGATCCCTACCCGGTTCAGCACTGAACTGTCGAGCAATTCCAGCTGCATTGTTGAGCCGATTCCCCACTGAGAGTCTCCGCATTATCCTGTCTTCTCATGCAATTGTCTTACGTGGACGTCCAGCCTTTTTGGGGGAATTGAATTAATTAGTGTCATTGTAAAGCTGCAATATTGTAGAAATCACAGATTTGGAATGACCAGCTACTCTTGCAATGGCTGAAAGGGTCAGCCCTTTGGCCTTCATCTGGACCACCTCCTGTCGCAGGGTTTCAGTCACCTTAGAGCGGCCTGCCTTGCAATCTCTGTGAAAATTAGAGGAATGCTGCCAGTTAAAAAGGATTTTGTCATTTAATTTAGGAAATTAGCACCAGGTGCCAGATTAACGCCAATAACTTGGAGGCATCTGTAAGTGTTCTCTATTTTTGATCAGAGTTCTTTTTCAAATATCTAATTTAAGTTTTTTATACTGTGCTTCAGCATACAATTAATGTATGAAATATGCTTAAAAACTGCCCTTCTATTCCTGTTAGGATAATTTCAAAGAGGACTAAGCAGTGACCTACGCGTGAATTTGAGAATTGTAGTTGTTAAAATGTTGATCTCCACTGTGCGTGTAGATATATATATATAAATATATCTATATATATATATATATATAAATACAATAGGTCAACATTCTGGAGGTCAGTCAAGTGGTTTTTTTACTGGAAAAGAAGCTTGGTTTTGTGCTGGAGGCATAACAACCCTTAGGCACAGCTATACATATCTTCAAAAACATGAATGACTCTATTATTTATTGATCAGGTATTAATAAGGATGACATTTAAAAATAACACTGATCAGGAGAATGAATACTGAATATGCAAAAATGATCATATCAAAATTATATATGTGATATATAATATATAGATAAATGTGAAACCTAACAATGTGACCTAAATATGAAGGTCTGTTGAGCGTGTGTAGTATAATATAGCTCACTGGCTTTTTATCTTATTATGCAACAAGCACACCTAGATATGTGGATAGTCACGGGTACTACTAAAATGAAAACATAAAATTATATACACAATATGGACAAAAGTATTGGGACACACCTCTTAAAGTTATTCTGAAGAGCTCAGTGTATTCAAGCATAGTACTATGATAGGATGCTATCTTTCCAGTAAGTCAGAAAGTGACATTTCATCCCTGCTCAATATTTAGCATAGTTTTTATGATAAATTGGAAAGCAATTGAATTCTATGGCAAATCTTCATCAATATAAGTTTAAGTGTGTATGTTAGCATTCCCAACCAATGAATTTCAATTAATTTTACAGTTGTTTGTAATTACTGGATAGCCAACTTTTAAAAAGTATTTACTGATTTTTATCAGTTCATTAAGAAGAACCAACTGAAAACATCTGACTAAAAAGAACAAATTGCACACAAATAAGACTCAATTCAAGAGCAATATATAGATCAGGAAAAATAAATAAAGTATATTCATTACGGGGATTGACTTAAGATGTTGAAGTAAAGTCTGGTTTCGTGTCAGTGTCACACAAACCTCCGCAGTGTACACTGTGTGCTTAAGTCCAGAGACAGGATCGCACAGAGCGGATCATATACACAAGGCGGCATAGACCACAACATGTATCTGACCCATTTGAATTCTACAAAGAATGCTGAATTTTAAAGCTCTACGGAGGACAGCAAACATTGTGAATTGTTAGTTGTCAGCATTATAAATAACAAAGACAAGAAGAAGAGTTCACACCAGTGCCATGCACCAGCAAAAATTACAAGCTTTTCAAACTACACATACTAACAATTACTAAATATTATCACAGGCTTTTTTTTCTGTAGTAGCAGTTTGACATTAAATCTAAAGGGAGAATCTTTTAGACTTAATACAACTGTGGCTGTCACAAATTGTCAAATGCGGCTTTGCCAGGCTATAATAAACTAAACGCTGCTGGCTACATAAAAAATGGGCGATGCCCAGACATCTTGTTTCATTTAGAAATACATCAAAGCACCAAGGAAAAACTGCACTCAATGATCAATTTTCCACAACTTTTCTAGGCCTGAGAAACACCAGTTTTAAACTCACTGATGTTTTCTGGTTTTTCCACAGCCAGGTGTGTGTACCTGGCTCTGCAGCTGACTCTGGCTCTCCTCCAGCTGTGCGATGCGTAACGTGCTCTCCTGCAACATGGTGTGCTGGTTCTGGATAGAGTGCTGCAGTAGCAGGTTCTCCTCACTGGAGCTCTGATAAGCCACACATTTCCTCTTCAGTTCTTCCTGCAGCTGTGACAGCTGATAAACATAAGCGATTCATTACCAACAGGAGTTACTTACTGTCATTCAAATAATGTTCCCCAGGCAGACAGGAAAAGGAAGTGCCTAGATCTAGTGACTGACCTCACTGTTCTTCAGCTCCAGTTGTCTATCATGATGTTTCTTCACCTCCTCCATCTGCTGGATGTAATGACTCAGCTCCTCTTTACAGGAGGACAGTTCGGTCCGCAAGTTCCTAACCTAAAAAGATCAATACAGAAATTACTACCGTGTCCTAACCAAGTCTGGTGCAATAAAACAATAAATCTCATGAGTTTTTGTCCTATAAAATCCTTCTCAACAGCTGCATATTAATCAAAGTATGTACTTATTGGCTGCTACTTTCTGCTTTGAGGACAGAATGATTACTTGACACTAGAAACAGGATTGGGCAAACCTGCTCTACAATAGGGTCCCATTAGTTAACATTCCTTAATGAATAAGTTAACAATGAGTAATACATTTGTAACAGTATTTATTTAACATTAGTTAATAAAAATACAACTGTTTATTGTTAGGTCATGTTAATTTGGGACAATTAAATAATATTAACAGATACAGCTTAAGAAATGTATTAGCAAATGTTGGAATATATATAATCAAGATGTAAGCGGAGACATTTTTTTCCCTCAACAAGTATGAACCATGGTTAGGTAATTTTAAATATCAACACTGCCAGTATATTGTGTTGGACAATGGGGGTGTTTGGGTCAAAAAGGGTGATAACCACTGCTTTAGACAAAGCAATGTCATGGCAAACTCCCTGTTCTGTTTACAGTGTTGAGCAGACAAACAAAACAAAAAACCTGTTAGTCAGTCTCACCTTTGAAGCAGAGTCAGCAGCTTGCTCTTCAACATTTCTAAGTGTCTCCTCACTGCATTTATATTTTGCCTCAAAATCCTGTCCAAGGAACAAAGACATACTCAGTGAGCGATTTACACAAACTCGCATCTTTCACACTGTTAATGTTTCAGTGGAGTCCAAAAGTCTGAGAAGAGTAAAAATGCTTATTTTTGGCTTCTTTTAAATTTAATAAAATGTGTAAAACCTGCAAACAGCATCTTGTGCTTCAATGGAAGCAAGAACATCTGAATGTCTATAGAAAGAGTCACATGATAAATATCACAAATTTTATTTGATTACTGTAAAATGTTATCTTCATTTAAATGTAGGGTAGGCCGTATCTGCACTACTAGTGTCATCCAGCAGAACTACAAATATAAAGCATGTTTTCAAACCTTTGCAAACACCCCTTGAAGTTTAGCTAACCTGTTGATATGCAACTCTGCAAGTGTGTCATATTGATTGAAACCCAAACATTCCATCAAATTCCTCCATCTTGCAAAAACACTGCCAATGTTTTGTTTTACTTGTTTTACCCCGTTGTCGGTCTCTGTGTATTTTGGAAAATGTTCGAATTTTACTTCTGTTATGTAAAGGAATCTTCTTATTTTTCCACACTGGCTAAACATCCTCTAGCTTAGCCTGCTACAGTAGCCACACCCCAAACTCTTGCTATTGGCTGCGCGTAGGTAGGCAAAAACATAAGGCAGGTAGGATAGCCTATCATTGAATTCGGATCAATTCAGATTTTCAATGTAGTCTCAGATTTTGGAAGCCCACTGTATCCATGGAATGAGTATGCATAAAAAGCGAGATCCAACCTCAGTGAGCTTATCTATAACGACCTGTAGAAGAGCAGCTCTCTGCTGTGACTGCTGCTTCTCTGTGTGAAGATCAGTCACATTTTGTTCTAGCTCCTCAAGTTCAGTCTGTTTCTGAGCCAGAGACAACTGTAGCTGAAACACACACACACATACACTGTGTTAATATTTTTTTAACAAGTGCAATATAATTAGTAAATGCACAAATGCATACATACCACCTCAATTCTATCCTCCAGTTCTTTGCATTTGTGTGACTGTGTCGTCTTGACTTTCTCTATAGTCTGCTGATATCCCCTCTGTTTCTTGTTCAAAACTGACTGGTAGTGCTGAATACTGCTAGCCTTTTCCTAATTTAACACAGATACACAGAACAGTATAGATTTGCAGTTTTATCTTGAAATCATTATTTGCTTTTGTGTGTGTATGTGTATATATATTAGGAGTTGCACCGACTAGTCGACTTCAATACTCTGCCATGATGCTTTAAGCTTGACGTCGACTAGTCGCTGGTCCTATAGAGGGCGCAACAAGATAAGAAATCTTTGAAGGACTTCCACATTTACGCTCTGTTTCCAAACAGTTAAAATGGACAAATAAATGCATACTCTGAAAGCGCGCCACAAGACATGTGTGATTATATTACTGGATGCTCGAAACTGAACAAGAGAATGCACGTTTTAAACAGCTTATTGTACAGGTAGGTAAGTTAATCGCCATTCTAATCTAATGTGCTGCTGCACTGTAACGCACACACATAGGCTACAGACAGTAGCTCGTACATCACGCACACATCATCTCGCACAGAATCATTCAGCGCGGAAATGTATTGTCAACACTGTTCTGTGATGTCTCAATAAAATAGCTTAGAAACTGAAAAGTTCAAGCATATATTTTTTAATAACTAAATCCCACAGCTTCACTACTAGTAGAGAGACGCTGCCAGGTAGAATTAATTTACACACGCAATCGCTCTCTCACTAATGCATTCATATTAATGTAATCTTTACTGTGCTACTTTATCTGTATCTGATTTAGAACGAGCAGAAATCTGTGAACTGTGTAATATAACGACCCAAAAACAAATTAACTGATAAAAATGAGCTGTTATAGGAGCAATAGCCATGTGGGCAGCGCTGTGTCATATTCCATAGCTGTGCACAAGGTGTTTATCACAACTCCAGACTTATTTGTTCATTAATGACATCATCAGCGACTAGTCGACTTCGACTCGACTTCATCACATAAATTCGACTTTACAAAAATCAGAAGTCGTTCCACCCCTCATATAATATTATATATATATATATCTATTCTATATGTATATATACAGTTGGGCAAAAAAGTATGTAGTCAGCCACCAATTGTGCAAGTTCACCCACTTAAAAAGATGAGAGAGGCCTGTAATTTTCATCATAGGTATTCCTCAACTATGAGAGACAAAATGAGACAAAAAAATCCAGAAAATCACATTCTAGGATTTTTAAAGAATTAATTCGTAAATTCCTCAGTAAAATAAGTATTTGTTCACCTACAAACAAGCAAGATTTCTGGTTCTCACAGACCTGTAACTTCTTCTTTTTAGAGGCTCCTCTGTCCTCCACTCGTTTCCTGTATTAATGGCAACTGACCTGCAAGAGCTGGGACCAAAGTAACAAAGGCTTCCATCAGTAACACACTGCGCCGCCAGTGACTCAAATCCTTCAGTGCCAGACGTGTCCCCCTGCTTACATGTACATGTCCAGGCCCGTCTGAAGTTTGCTTGAGAGCATTTGGATGATCCAGAAGAGTATTGGGAGAATGTCATATGGTCAGATGAAACCAAAATAGAACTTTTGGGTAAAAACTCAACTTGTCGTGTTTGGAGGAGAAAGATGCTGAATTGCATCCAAAGAATACCATACCTACTGTGAAGCATGGGGGTGGAAACATCATGCTTTGGGGGTGTTTTTCTGCAAAGGGGACAGGACGACTGATCCGTATTGATGGGAGGATGGATGGGGCCATGTATTGTGAGATTTTGTGTGAAAACCTCCTTCCATCAGCAAGGTCATTGAAGATGAAACGTGGCTGGGTCTTTCAGCATGACAATGATTCCAAACACACAGCCAGGGCAACTAAGGAGTGGCTCAGTAAGAAGCATTTCAAGGTCCTGGAGTGGCCTATCCAGTCTCCAGATCTCAACCCCATAGAACATTTTGGAGGGAGTTGAAAATCCGTGTTTTCCAGCGACAGCCCCAAAACATTACTGTTTTAGAGGAGATCTGCATGGAGGAATGGCCAAAATACCAGCAACAGTGTGTGAAACCTTGTGAAGACTTACAGAAAACGTTTGACCTCTGTCATTGCCAACAACGGGTATATAACAAAGTATTGCGATGAAATTTTGTTATTGACCAAATACAAATTTTCCAATTTGCAAATAAATTCTTTAAAAAAAAAAAAAAAATCCTACAAGTTATTTTCGGATTTTGGTTTTCTCAGTTTTGTCTCTCATAGTTGAGGTATACCTATGTTGAAAATTACATGCCTCTCTCATCTTTTTAGTGGGAGAACTTGCACAATTGGGGCTGACTAAATACTTTTTTGCCCCAATGTGTCTATATTATATACTCAAAGCTCTCTGCGGTTCTTCACTAGTCCCCCCGTGTGGTTCTGGGATTTTTGCTTAGTTCTTGTGATCATTTTGACCCCACGGGGTGAGATCTTTCGTGGAGCCCCAGATCGAGGGAGATTATCAGTGGTCTTGTATGTCTTCCATTTTCTAATAATTGCTCCCACAGTTGATTTCTTCACACCAAGCTGCTTACCTATTGCAGATTCAGTCTTCCCAGCCTGGTGCAGGTCTACACTTTTTGTTTCTGGTGTCCTTTGACAGCTCTTTGGTCTTGGCCATGGTGGAGTTTGGAGTGTGACTGTTTGAGGTTGTGGACAGGTGTATTTTATACTGATAACAAGTTCAAACAGATGCCATTAATACAGGTAACGAGTGGAGGACAGAGGAGCCTCTTAAAGAAGAAGTTACAGGTCTGTGAGAGCCAGAAATCTTGCTTGTTTGTAGGTGACCAAATACTTATTTTACCGAGGAATTTACCAATTAATTCTTTAAAAATCCTACAATGTGATTTTCTGGATTTTTTTTTCTCATTTTGTCTCTCATAGTTGAGGTATACCTATGATGAAAATTACAGGCCTCTCTCATCTTTTTAAGTGGGAGAACTTGCACAATTGGTGGCTGACTAAATACTTTTTTGCCCCACTGTATGTGTGTGTGTGTGTATATGTGTATATATGTTACCAGAAGGTCTTGTTCAAGCTGGCTGGTCTTCATTACAGCCTGTGAATAAGAAGCAATCTTCTCCTGCAGCTGTTTCTCCAAGACAGTCACACGCAAACTCTTCTTTTTTAGCTAATGAACAGAATTTTTGTTCAGTTAGATTGAGTTAATACACTTCTAGAAAATTCAAAACAATAGGTAATTGGAGGGAAATACTCGAAAGGTAAACTAATGATAACATTTTCGGGTTGATAAGATTTTTTAAATGTCTCTTCTGGTCACGAAGGCTGCATTTATTTGATCAAAGTTACAGCAAAAGCAGTAATACTGTGAACTATTATTACGATAAATAAAAAATAAAAAAATAATGTTTTTCTAATATGCTTTTCAATGTATCCCTGTTTTTATTGGATAGCTCTAATTCTCAATTCATATGGAATGGTAAGACTTCAGGGATCCAAAAAAGAATCCTGCAAAAACCAAAGAATATGGGTGGTTTGGCCCTCACTAATTGTATTACTGGGCTGTGAATATACGCTCCACACTACTGTGGATTCATTCTAAAAAACTGGACAATTATCCCTGTGTTCCCCCAAGGATTTTAATCATTTGTTCTACTCCTCTATTCTGGATGGTGCATATGCCTATTGGAGGGATCAGGGCCTCCATTCTGACATTTTCACTAAAGGCTCAATTTTATCTGTTGACACTTTGCACACCGGCTGGTCTTCAGACCATAATATTGAAAAAGACCAAGGAATATGGGAGGCAGTTTTGGACAAGGATCAACTCCTCATCTATTTGTGCATGTCACAGTCTTATACCATGTAAGGTAGTTCATAAGAGTTCATTGGTTCTAGGGCTGCACGATAAATCGCATTGTGCATGTCACAGTCTTATACCATTTAAGGTAGTTTCATAAAGTTTCATTGGTTCTAGCTGCACGATAAATCGCATGTCACTATTTAAATGGCGTCATATTGTCCTAAGCCGTTCTGTAATCAGAGCGTAAATCTCCATCACATGCGTGCTTTCACATGGAGCGCATTTACTACACAGAGCCGTTGTTCACTGACAAGCTGCACAAAACCACGTACATATATGATCATCATCACCCTCATGGATGCCATTTCTGACAGTTTGGTCAGAAACATGCACACCAGTAGCCTGCTGGAGGCAATTTTGGAGGGCTCTGCAGTGCTCCTCCTGTTAATCCTTGCACAAAGGAGCAGATACATACTTGCTGCTGGGATGTTGCCCTTCTATGACCCTGTCCAGTTCTCCTCATGTAACGGCCCGTCTCCCTGTATCTCTTCCATGCTCTTGAAACTGTTCTGGGAGACACACCAAACCTCCTTGCGACATTACGCATGGTTGTGCCATCCTGAAGGAGCTGGTCTACCTGTGCAACCTGATTGGGTTGCAGGTACTGCCTCATGCTACAAGGAGTGACAAGACCCTAACAAATCACAAAACTAGAGACAAATTAGTCTCTAAATCCCTTTTAAGGGGTTGTCCTGCTGTTGCCTCTCTAACACACATGTTGTCACTTTCATTTGCACCAAAGCAGGAGAAACTGATTCACACTCACTTATGCTTCCTAACTGGACAGGTCGATATCCCTGAAGCTCACTGATGCCCTGATCCAGGTCTGGCAGGAGACCCCCCAGGACACCATCCGTCATTCATCAGGAACATGCCCAGACATAGGGAGTGCATACAGACACGTCGGGGCCATGCACACTACTGACTTACATTATTAGTTGCTGTGATGAAATTTAAAAAATTTCAATCAGCCTGTAATTTAAATTTTTTACTTTGATTTTCTGTGTGATTTTGAATCCAGCTCTCAATTGGTTAATATGGCTTCCATTGACTATACAATGTATACAAGTAAAGATTTTCAACTTGAATATTTTGTTCACCTAGATACAATGAGTGATTTAAGTGTAAACACACACACGCACATACAATATATACTGTATACAGTGGAGATCAAAATTAAAGAACAATCTATAAATACTTGAAAAGTAAATACTTTTCTGAAATATTTTTCATCTTCATCGCTCAAAATTTGAAGGAATATTAGCTGTGGGTATACCACTGTTATACTAACATGTTTGACAAAATAACTAATAAATTAGAGAACAGTAACCACTGTAGCACGAAAGAAGAATACAACAACAATTTTACAGCTGTAAAAAATTAGTAGGAATTGTAGAGGCCCCTGCTTTGAATGACTTCAGCACATTTGCAGCGACAGGATATCACTAGTTTCTCACATTGCACTGGTGTGATCTTAGTCCACTCTTCTTCCAGTCTATTCCATAGCTCGGTAACTGTAGTGGGTTTCTTAGCCATAACTTTGTTGCCAAGGATATTCCAGAGATTTTCAGTTGGGTTTAGATCGGGACTCTGGGCCGGCCATTTCATTATTTCAATGTTCTTAGTTTCAAGGAGCTGCTTTATCCATTTTGCAGTATGACGGGGGCATTGTCTTGCATGAAAATTGCAGGCTGATTGGGAGATGCTTGCAGGGAATGTACTGCATGTTGCTGAAGGAGGTTCTGATAAACATTTGCATTCACCCTGCCATGTAGCTGTATAAGAGGCCCAACTCCTACTGCACAAAATATCCCCCAATGCATGACACTTCGATTTAGATTTGGAATGACCAGCTACTCTTGCAATGGCTGAAAGGGTCATCCCTTTGGCCTTCATCTGGACTGCCTCCTGTTGCAGGGTTTCAGTCACCTCAGAGCGGCCCGCCATCTTGCAATCTCAGTGAAAATTAGAGGAATGCTGCCAGTTAGTGCACTAAGTGAATTTTGCCAAATGATGTTTATATTTGAAAGCACCAAAACAAACACACCCATACCCCAACAGGACCTCGCCCCTATTTTGATAATTCCGTCCCACACGTACATACACAACCCTGGCAGCGACGATGGCGGAATCTGCTATGCCTGCCGGCCAATCATATTCAAGCAAAAGCCAACACCCCAAACCCACCCACCCTCCCCCCCCCCCACCGCCACCCCCCCCCCCCCCCCCCGTCCCAACCCGATTAGTTGTGTGAAGCAAAGCAAAATCAACGTTATTCACCTATCAAAAAGAAACAAAGCAACCTCTGCATCCAATTCCAGGCCTTCCCGCTCCTTGAGTTCTCTCCACCACTGGAAAGCTGCTCCAATATTTATTGGGGTCCTACTTCTTACCTAATCGTAACCCTTCTTTTTAATGTTTTGTTCCTCTTAAATTTTCCTCTTTTTTTATCTGTCATCTCTCACTATCTATAGTCCCTATCATTACTAGACACACCCCTTACTGCTGATTGGCAGCAAGAATGTTTTGGGACTCAGTCCGACACTGGTCAAATATATTTTTCAAATATTGCTCAGTGCACCTTTAAAAAGGTTTGTCATATAATTATCGAAATTAGCACCAGGTGCCAGATTAACACCAATAACTTGGAGGTATCTGTAAGTGTTCTCTAATTTTGATCAGAGTTCTTTTTCAAATATCTCATTTACGTTTTTTATACTGTGCTTCAGAATACAATTAATTTATGAAATATGCTTAAAAAACTGCCCTTGTACTCCTGTAAGGATAACTTTAAATAGGACTAAGCAGTGACCTTGAAACACATTTATATATTTATACACATGTATATAATAATAATTACTATAATATTATTCTTACAATTTCAATAATTTTTTCAATAACAAAGTTTTCCTTTGAAATGTTTCTTTGTTTCTAAAATGTTTAAATAAATCATAAGATTTTCTTTACTATATAATATAATTTAAAATACTGTCACATTTAATCAATTTAAAGAAGGGCTGCCCAAACTTGGTCCTGGAGGGCCAGTGTCCAGCAGAGTTTTGCTCCAACCCCAATCAGACACACCTGAACCAACTAATCAAGCTCTTACTAGACATACTAGAAACTTCGTGGCAGGTGTGTTGAGGCAAGTTGGATCTAAACTCTGCAGGACTCTGGCCCTCCAGGACTGAGTTTGGGCACCCCTGATTTAAAGCATCCTTACTTAATAAAAGTATTAATGTCGGCACAAAATGAAAGTAGCGTTTCCATTTTAATTTCATTATGAATTAAAACGTACTCTTCCCCAAACCGTTGAACTGTAGTACATGCCATTGCATATGTTTTATTAGTTAATCTTTAATGAGTATTTAACTGTTTAACAAGTTGTTCATTAACATATCACTTCCTGGTACAGAAATTTGACTTCTATAATACTATATACAGTCAAAATGTTATAAAAACAGATAACATTCTATAATTTTTTATTATAAATTAATTACATGACTTAACTGTTTTATCAAGTAAGAATATGGAGATAGAATTGTTGCATAAATCCAAATAAATAGATGAAATAAAGAAATAGATGTAAAGAAATTAACAAAAGATTAAACATATTGGCAAATTAATAGAATGAGATTTGCAAATAAAAAACATATTCACAAATATATATTTAATATATACACAAATTTGCCTGGCATTTATTTGTGAATTGAGCCCTTTGCATTTGTAGATCGCTGCATGAATTTGTGAATCGCTCCCCGTACATTTGTGAATGGCTTTCTGTGCATTTGTGGATTTGAAACATTTCTGGTGTCAAGACGCTGACAAATTCACAAATACGTGGACTCCACCCACTATCCACCCACAAGCCAATCATATAACAGCCACACTTCGCTGACCAATCGTAGCACGTTCTCGCTATGGGAACAACGCTATACTGTATACGAATGGGTTATGGAAGTCTCATGTTATTCAAAATGGAAAGAAAAGCGTCAATAAGTAGGCTAACTGACTAATAAATAACTGGATTCAACCTCATGATACATGTGAGTTTGTGTAATAAGTTAAAATGCCTAAAGTACTACAAAGTTATTGCCATTGATTGGGCAGGAAAAAATATACATGGGTGCTTTTTTAAATGTGGAGCAGGTGTGTTGATAAAACGTATAAAATGTTAAGCCAACAGAATAGTTATTGGATAAATCACTTGATCACGCAAACAATATTTCATATGAATCAGACTTACTAGTTTTGAATGTAAAAGTTACTTAACAGCATCCAAAGTAAATGCAGTTTTTATTTACATTGTCCACTCACAAATCCCCAGTACACGCTGCAGTAATTCTGAGGCTGGTACCAAGATGGTCATTTTGGTATTATACCATATTTGATATTATATGTGTTATTATGCCCTATATTTGTCACCGCGATTGTGCTTTAAAAGGTTGTATAAGACATTGTCCCATATCTTAAGCCATGTCTACCCCGTTCCCTGTCGCGCTACGATGCAACACCAGTAACTGCAACTATACGCATCAAAGCAAATGTGCGAACCATTTGTCCTTCATTGTCGCGCCTCGTCCAGTGTAGACAGTATTGCTGATTATAATGATTTCTATTTGCTTTGGACGCATCGCGAGGGTGTTACTGATCATGCTTGGAATCTGTGAATGATCATAAGTTGTGTATAATCCTGAGTTTTTCCTCATTAACTGATCCTGATGAAAATATAAAGAAGCCTTACACTCCAACAGTCTTTTGGAAACAGGGTTTTTTTTTTAACCACACAAACAGCACTACAGACAAATCTGAACGTAATGTCCACAGAAAGCAGTTCCACAGGGGTGCAAAATAAATCTGATCCCACCCTAACTGTAAAGCAAAACGTGATTGGCTATAGCGAGAACGTGCTACGATTGGTTAGCGAAATGTGGCTGTTATCTGATTGGCTTGAGTAGACGGTGGGTGGAGTCCACGGGACATTTGTAGATTTAAAGCGTCTTGACGCTAGAAATGTTTCAAAATCCACAAATGCACAGAAAGTCATTCACAAATGTACGGGGACCGATCCACAAATGCACAGGACGCGATTCACAAATCAAAGTTGTGTTTGTGACATAAAAAGATATTTGTGAATATGTTTTCTTATTTGCAAATCTCATTTTATTTATTTGTGAATTTAATTCATGTTCATTTATTGTAATTAATTTTTATTTTTGTTAATCTCTTTATATTTATTTGTGGATCATAATCTATTTACTTGGAATTATGTGTATCTCCATACAAGACTCATGTCACATGTGAAAAGTTTGTGATTCTATTTTCACTTATTTAAGTTTACATTTTTTACATGCAGCCAGCATAGACAATTCAATACAAATATTTTCATGGTACCCTACAAAACTACTGTGACACTGTTCTGGTACAGGAAATACTAATTTGATGGGTCACTGACCTCTTTCTCTAAGGAGGTGGCCTGTGTAGCCTTGTCCAGTAGCTGGTCGTGGAGCTGCTGGTAGTGAGAGGATCTCTCTGTGATGGAGGTCTGCAGGGAGGAGAAAATTTAATTACTTTTATTTAGGATGTGTGTGTGTGTATTCCAGCACCTCTCTCAGATGTAGTAAGTCCAGTATGCTCTCTAGGCTGGTCAGCTCAGCTCTGTCCTGTTCTTTCTCTCTGTGGGCATGAGCCACCCTCTGCTCCTGACATGCCGTGAGGAGCCGCAGGTCCTCATTCTCTTTCCTCAGCCCTGCCACCTCCTGCAGCTGAGCCTCCTTCTCAGCCATCTCCCTCTGCAGCTGTTTCAGCTGATCTGAGAGCTGATAAACCTGAGACTGCAGCTGCACATGCTCAGTGGAGAGAGACTCAGAGCGGCTATGAATCTCCTTCAGCTCACTGATCAGAGATCAGAAATGGCAGTAACTAGCATGAGCAGTTTAACTTTTCCAAGAACAATCTAGAACATGGGATGTCAAACTCAATTCCTGGAGGGCCGGAGCCCTGCAGAGTTCAACCCTACAACCCTTCAACACATCTGATCCAACTAATCAAGTCCTTCAGGCTTATCTGAAAACTACATGGTATGTGTGTTGGAGCAGGGTTGGAACAAAACTCTGCAGGGCTCCGGCCCTCCAGGAATTGAGGTTGACACCCCTGGTCTAGAAGCTATTAATATGGCCAAATGATCGGTTTAAACATAAATGCATTAAAACTGTGAGGAAAAATTGCCAATACAGCACAAAACAATTAAAAAAATTCCAAATATATTTTCAGAAACCAAATCGTAATATTTTATGCAATTTAGTTTATTTCTCAAATTATATATGTGTATCAGCTTTAATTTTTGGAATCAGCACCCCAAAGTTAGTACAAAACAAATATTGGATTTCATTCGGCAAATATAAAGCAGAGAGGTATTATTATTATGATGTTTGCAGGGTATTCACTTTCCCTTATAAATCTACTGTATAAATTGTGATTTTAAATACTCATTTAATTATAATTAAAATACTGAAGTAATGATCTAAAAAAGTCTGTGTCAGTGTTGTCAATTAACATAGGGTGCGTCTCTATCAGCTCCCTAGCTCGTGAATCAGTATATCGTGTACATGAATTTGGTCTCTGGTAAGTTCCCTGGACCACTGCACATTGGGACAGTGATTACTCAATTTCCGGTGACATGACTACGTACAACGTCAACGGTCAACATTGTAGAACATATTGCTGGAATTAATCAACAACAGGCAGGACCAAACTCTTTTTGATTTAATTTTTTATTCTCTTTAAACACATTGTTCTTTTACATGTTCTTACAACATTTCAGCCGAATATTAATTATAAATGTTAACTAGATGTGATCATTACCTGTCTAGCGATGTGTGTTTAGGTTGAAATATACAAAAAAAAATGGGTTGTCTTTTTAAATCTTCTATCACGTATCATTATATTTATCGAGTTGGCTCATGTGGTTTGTGTTTCGTGCTTCATAAATGTGATGTAATATCCAGTAAGGGAGCAAAGTGAGCACAGATGCTCCCTGGTTTTTGCGGTGCATTGTGGGATTTTTCAGGGAACAAACTTTCCAGTATACTGGAAGGATTTCACGATTGAGACAGCCCTTAAAATGGCCAACATCCCGATCATGCCAAGACTAGGGAGCTGCTTGAGCTATAATATCCATATAATATACATTAGCGTTCACAGTTTAGGTCAGTAGATTTTAATAAATTAATACTTTTGTTCCGTAAGAGACGTAAGTTGTTAAAAAGTGACAGCAAAGACATTTCTATTGTTACAAAAGATTTATATTTCAGATAGGGCTGGGCAATAGGGCAATATTTATAATATATATTTTTTAACATCCTGCCTAATTTTGTCCAATAAAACAATGTTTATATTAAAGGCAAAGAAAACAAATATAGTGAAAGTAGGCTATGCTATTCATTATGTGCAAAAAAGGGGCTAAAATGACATTCTAACATTGAAACATCACAATCTAAAAAAACAAAAATAATGCATTTTAAGCCAATTCACTAAACTAAAAATGAAAGTAAATAAACAAGAGCACAGATTAATTGCATTTTATTTTTGATTACCCCATTACTGCTATCTGCTATCATAAAATACACTTACTTGTAGGTTTAAAATTCTACATATGATACAATTATTGCACTGCTATTCTATTGCGCTCTGTCTGTTTGGCGCGCATGCACGCGGCAGCTCTCGTTCACAGAAGTCTGTGAAGTTTAGCGGAGAATTGAATGCAAAAGGCTCCTGACAGCAAAATCAAAATATTTCCATGACTTTCTAACATTTACAGATGGAGAATATACCTGTGAAATGCAAGGTATGCACTGAGGAAAATCTCAAACACATTAAACAGAGCATGTAGCCTCTCTGTCGCAGCACATGTGTCTATCAGAGCATCTGACAGGGCGAGCCGCTTAAGCTAATATGCAAAACAAAACTATGTCTTACTAGTTTTTAAAGCCCTTAATATAAAGCATGTCTCATGTTTAGGACAAATTGGATCATGCCCTTTCACTGTTCTCGTATCAAACTACTGTATATCGATATAGGCGGTATTCCTCCACCATATCCCTTTAAAATATTCGGTATCGCAACCTCGACATTAAACCCCGCCCCCCACCCTATTTCAGAAACTTTTGTTCCTTTGAACTTTCTATTCATCATATAATTTTAAAAAATTCAGTTTTGTAGTCAAAGGAATAAGTTACAATATAAAATATTAAAATAGAAAACTATTCAAAAATATTTTACAATTTACAGTATTTTTGTTCATATAAATGTATCTTTGATGAGCATAAGCATTTTTTTTTTAAATCTTTAAAAATCTTTTTAAAAATTAGATATATTATTGACAATAATTTACCTCATTGATGAATGTTCTTCAATCTCCACAACCCAAATCAGTATATAGTTTATATCAGTATATCACATGGTCTTACCAGATGTTGTGACGTAGACCATCCTTCTCTCTCTCCAGCTCAGCACACTTCCTCTCTAGCTCCTCTCTCTCCCTGTCACACTCCATCAGGCTAACTTTCAGCTGGCCCTCACTCTCCAACACCTCCAACAAATGCAGGACATGCATGATACATACAGCAGGAAAATAAGTAATTACAGAATGATTCCTATGTCAGTTTAAGATTCCTATGCTAAATTACCTTCCTGAGTTTTTCATAAACATCCTCTTTGTATTCTTTAAAGGTAACCGTGAGCTTCTCTGCATTTCGAAGTGCTTGGTTTCTCTGCTGCTCAGCACTTAGAAAGAAACATTTTCTCAGAATTTAAGCTGTGGTCTTTCAGGAATTACAAAAAGACTTCTTGTAAATTTGAGAAAATTCCAGCTTTAAGGGATTATTGCTCCCAGGATGGATTAGTCTAAAGTTTTCCATAGCATAACTAATCTCGTACCGTTTTCCCAGACGTGTTCTTTCAGCTAACTCGGCTTTAACAACTCTCAGCTCATCTCTGAGCTTCTCCACCAGCCTGTTACTCTGCATCACTGTCTGTTCACTTTCTTCCAACTTCTGCTCTGCAGTCCTGAAGAAACAAGAACATGCTGCTCCAGATATCTGTCAGAAAAGAATCAGATTTTTTGATGAGGATGAAATGGTAGAAACGATGTACCTACTCTAAAGCTTTGGTTTGGGTTTCCAGTTCTGCCTCAAGACCCAGAATCTGCTCCTCCATGTGAGACACACTGGAGGTCCTGGCTCCCAAAGTGGATCCCAACAGACAGATCTATACAAACAAACATCAGTTAACAACATAACCAGAGAGGAGTTTGTTGTGTCACCAGTGGCTTGAGTTATGACATCAATAATAATAATAATAACAATTTATAGTGCCTTTCCAACACCCAAGGTCGCTTTATAGAGACAAATAAGGAACAGAGCCAAATAAACACAATACACATCGCAAAAGCTTGAAAGTAATACACAGAGGTCGCTTACAAAGTTATGTTAGAGATACAAAGAGGGATTCAAATAAATAACATATTCATAACAAGGTACAATTTACAGACAGAGAACTGAAGAGTAATATTCAGAGAAAAAAATCATGTTTTTAAGAGGTTTTTGAAGGATAGAAGGGAGGATGCTTGACAGACGTCTTGAGAAAGAGCATCCCACAACCAGGGAGCCACAACACTAATAGACCTGGCTCCCATAGTCACCAGACTAAACTTAGGGGTGACTAACAATCCTGCACTAGAAGATCGTAAGGAGCGAACAGGAGCATAAGGCTGAAGTCAGTGAGATAAATATGTAGGACCAAGGTTATGGAGAGCTTTGCAAGTGAGAATTAGTTTATGTGCAAGGAAACCGGAAGCCAATGAAGGTGATAGAGAATTGGAGTAATGTGCTCGTTCTTTCTTGTGTGAGTGATCAAGCGGGCTGCAGAGTTTCGAACATAATGTAATCATTTGATATTTTTAGCTGAAAGGCCATAAAGAAGTGAGTTACAGTAATCTAGCTGAGATGAGACGAAGGCATGTATAACAGTTTCAGCATCCTACTGACAGAGAGGATCGAATATACGAGATGTTACTTATGTGAATAAACCTGTCTTTACCACTTTTCCAATAAGACTATTAAATGAAAGTGAAATCAATGAGAACCGTTTTGAATGTCATGGAGGGCATTAGCAGCTCACCAGTCAAATCTATCATTTGACCAGATAGTTTAGATACAACAGCTTTAGAGCCAATCAGTATTACCTTAGTTTGACCGGAGTTAAATTTAATGTAATTTGCCTCCAGTCAAAGCTTGAGTTCCTCGATGTGCTAAAATAAATCTGAATGTCATCAGCATAACAGTGGAAGTTAACCCCATACCATTTGATTATTTGTCCAATTGGTAACATAAATAGTGAAAAGAAGAGGGCCCAAGACAGAACCTTGAAGTACACCAGAACTGATGGATTTGGTGGATGATTTGTGCTTCTAGTATTATAACAAATTGTTCCCTCCCTGTCAGATAGGAGGAAAACCAGTCAAAGGCTGTGCCAGAAATTCCAATTGCTGAAAGCTGTGAGAGGAGTATCTCAAGACAAACAGTGTCAAAAGCTGAGCTGAGGTCTAGCAGAAGGAGAGTGCTAAGAGCACCAGAATCTAGAAGAGCTCCAGAAGCTAGAAGGAGATCATTAAGAACCTTAACCAGGGCTGTTTCAGTACTGTGTAATGGACAAAAGCCAGAGTGAAAGGGCCCATAAAGGTTGTGCTCTGTTAAATAGGCTTGTAACTGGGAGGCAACAACATTTTCTACTATCTTAGAGAGAAAAGAGAGGTTTGAAATAGATCTGTAGCTACTTGGGGATGAAGGATGAAGACCATGCTTTTTAAGAACCAGGGTAACAACAGCATCTTAAGCTTAGATGGTACAGTTCCAGATTACATTGACGTATTAATGAAATGAGTGATGGGTAGTGACAAAGCTGTCAAGCAATTCTTCAGTAAAGAGGTAGGTGCAGTGTCAAGAAGACTAGTAGAGGAATTATACAGCCTGATTATCTCATCAACCACTGTGGGGACAAGAGAGTCAAAACTAGAGAGGCTGTGAGTAAGGCATAAAGAGAGAGGTTCAGTAGTGGAAACAGAGGTATGGTGTTGATAGGTATGAGGTGTTTTATTCAGAAAAAAGTTCAGGAAAGCATCACACATTTGATCAAGAGTGTACGGGTGTCACGTTCGCTACTGTGAGGGAGTGCAGAGCGAGGAACGAGGAGACAAGGAGTACATCAACAAAGAGACTTTAATTACATTCAGGGAACCAGGAAAACACACGTAGCAGAGGAGGTAGACATATACAATACCAGACAGCGAACTCAAAACAGGAAACACTAAAAATACACATGACTAGATGATGGGATGACGAGAAACACCTGGAACTAATGAAACTTAATAGGAAAAGGAAACAGGAAGAACTAAATATGGGCATAAGGAAACATGAGGGAGAACTTGAGGGAGGAAAACACAACACAACGGGAACAGCAATCTACCTATTGGACTGGACTGCCTGATCCGCCCTGGAGGTATTCCCCGTGTCCCATTCCTGCACCAGCCTCCCCCCTCCCTGGTGAATTGTTGCGGGATGGCCCTTCCGGGAGGGGAGGCTGGTGCAGGAATGGGACACGGGGAATACCTCCAGGGCGGATCAGGCAGTCCAGTGTGCCATGGCGGCACAGGGAGCTCTAGGAGCCATGGCAGAGCAGGCAGACTAGGAGGCCATGGCGGAGCCGGCAGACTAGGAAGCCATGGCGGAGCAGACAGTCCAGGAGGCCATGGCGGAGCAGAAAGTTCAGGAGGCCATGGCGGAGCAGACGGTTCAGGTGACTATGGCGGAACAGGGAGCTCGGGGAGCCACGGCGGAGCAGACAGTTCAGGAGGCCATTGCAGAACAGGGAGCTCGGGAGCCTGGCCTCGGCACTCGGCCTGGCCTCCACGCATGGACCCCTACTACCCCCCCAAAAAAATCCTTGGGGAGAATGTCGGTTTTAGAGGCCCTCCATAGGCTTAACTCGGGAACTGTGGCCCTCCCTGGGCTGGACGTGAGAACTGGAGCCCTCCTTGGGCTGGGAATGTGGGACTAGATCCCTCCTGGGGCTGGAATGGGGACTTGGAGCCCTTTCGGTGCTATACCTCGGGGACTGAATCCTCTGTGGGTAACAATCGTGGACTGGAGCCCTCTCTGGCTAACTCGGGGACTGGACCCCCTCGGTCTAAACTCGGGGAACAATCTACAAGCTGAAGTGACAAGGTCACAAAGAGAACTATGAAAAAGGTAGTGAAAAGGTAGTGAAAAAGGGAAAAAAACAGAACTATGTTTTTATAAGCTGTCAACCCCAAAAATTGAGCATTTAAGGACCCAAAAGTAGAGCGCAACATGTCCTAGTACTATGAGAACTACGCCCCTTTTTAAGGAATAAAGTACTAAGAATTTAAAAATATATAAGAAACTAAAATATTCCTAGTTATTTTAAATGTAATAATAGTTCACAAAAATTAACTGCTTTTACTCCTATTTTTTGAAGTAATGCAGCCTGATGATCAGAAAAGACTTCCTTTCAAAACATAAAAAAGGATTACACTTTATTTTAGGGTCCTTGTTTACAATGTAATTATACATTTAAGTATGAGTAAATATAGTGGTGCATATTACGTTTTTTCACTTTTTCAACTTTAGTTAGTCTTTAATGTTGCTGTTTGAGCATTAAAAGATCTGCAAAGTTACAAAGTTCGAAGTCCAATTCAAAAGGAGATATTTTTATTTAACAGAAATCACTTTTTCAAAAACTACAACAAATGACTCGTTTGGACTACAATGCATATTTTCTGTGATTTGTGATATCACAAATATCGACGGATGGGATGAGACCTGGTTGAGCTGCACTAGAGATGGCAACGTCGGAGACTGCTAGCTTTTCCAAGGCGACAAACGTAGAGTGGTACAATCATCCAGGTTAAATCCTCGCTCAAATTGATTTATTTTTGGGACGCAATTTTACACTGAAGCTCGCAGTCAGCTAGGGTAAGGGCATGATATTTCCGCCCAGTCTCCGAGTGTGCCAATCACAGCACAATACACTGGCCCAGCTAACCCATCACAAGCACGTTCGTATTTCAGAATGCGGGCCCTTCATTTTCATAACAGGACCTATTCGAGCCGTTCAGCCAACTGGGGAGAGAGGTATTGTAATAATGTAAATTATTTGAAAAATAATGCGTTTTTCGAACCACTGAGCATGTTCTAGTACACCCCCAAAAAAAAAATCAAGATTTTGTAAAAGAGCATAATAGGACCCCTTTAAAGGTCCCATATTGTCAAAATTGAAATGTCCTGGCTTTTTTCATGATAACCTTTCATGAGGCCTAGGTGCTATGTAACTACCCTTATTTGTTCAATCCACAATCAAATGCACACAGCCTGCATAAAGTAGCTGGGATTTTTCACGAGCTGTTGTGACTTCTGTAAAAAGGTGACATCAGAACTACTCAGTCACCGCCTTTAGTCACCACCCCGAGCACTGCCCAGTCTGTGCACAGTCCCACTCTTCTTTTGCCAAACCCCCAGACAACATCACGTCCATGCCATTGCTGAGCAACAACAACACGGAAACATGTCGAGAAAACGTTGTTCAGTCTGGATGTCAGGAAACTACACCATTGCACAGTAGGGCTGTGACGGTCGCCGTGACAACCGCATCAACCGTTGTCTATTGCCACTGGCGGTAGTGCACGTGACGTCATACACTCTATAACAAGCATAATGTAAAGTTTTGTATACAAGTGTAATAATAGTAACAGTTGCATATTGTTTTATTTAGACTATAAATCTACGTTAGTTCACAAATTACCTCAAACGCCATACGGCGTTTCCTTTAGATTGGCAGATTTGAGCGCAGAAAAATACAATATAGAATACAGAAACCAAATACTACATCGCCAATCTGGAATCATTCCATTCATGTCAAACATCCGCATTTGTACAAGTGTCGTCAAGTTCATGTGATCGCAAACGCTCGGCTGGTCAGGTTTGTATGTACTGCATTCGGTGTTTGAAAAAAAAAAAACATGAATTACCATTCTGAAACATCCTGTTGTAAGCGCGTTTGAGGAGGTGGTTGGTTGTCTCCTGTCCTCGCCGATTCGTGGTCTGAGTTCGGCTCAAACATGTAAGGCCGGACAACATTCCCTCAGCAGTGACCATCATTACCGCTGTTTCTATTGACCTTACTTGTGAGTATCACCAATCCACAGCAGGCACGCATACATGACCCTATTACCTGTGGTTGGCCTGGCCGTGCGTCACTCAGAAAACAAAAGGCCAATCAGAAGAGAGACTCATGAATATTAATTAGACAGGCCAAAATCGACCTGTTCTTTGCAGAGCTCCTGAGAGAGGAGCTGTAAAAATATATTGAGATGGATTTTGGTACTTATACTGCAAATATATATTCTTAATAAGGACATCAAGACTTAAAATAAAACTCCAGAAAGTTGTAAAACATGTGACCTTTAATTAACTACATGTACTTACTAAACGGTTAGGGTTAGTATTAAGGGTTTGGCTTAGGGTACTTGAATTAATTTATGCATAATTGTTTATATAATAGTAAGTACATGTACCATGTGCAACCAGCACACCTTAAAATAAAGTTCCAAAAAACTACCTACCCCAAATTTATGTACCTCTTCTATAACTCCACTACATAACCAATTCGTTCTGTGAGGAGCTTACCGTGGACGTGGCGACTAACTCAAGCGAGCGTTTCTATGTCACTGTATGAGAAATGGGAAGTACAAGGGGGAGAACTTATTGCAACGGAAACTGCCTGTTCTCCATGGCCAGAGATGTGTTCTCCTGTCTGATGGTGTTGAGCTTCCTCCTGAGTAAAGACTTCTCGTCTCCATGTCCCTGTCTGACTACAGATGACACACCACACACTTTAAATCAGAATCATGGGTTTGGGTGTCTATTTTACAATACCTTAGCTATAAAGGTAACAACACTTAGGCCTTTATCTGCTATATCTTTCCCAGCATCCTACCCTGCAGTCAAGATGGATTACCAGGGGCATCTCAAAATTAGAATGTCGTGGAAAAGTTATTTATTTCAGTAATTCAACTCAAATTGTGAAACTCGTGTATTAAATAAATTCAGTGCACACAGACTGAAGTAGTTTAAGTCTTTGGTTTTTTTAATTGTGATGATTTTGGCTCACATTTAACAAAAACCCACCAATTCAATATCTCAACAAATTATAATACTTCATAAGATCAATAAAAAAAAAAGTGTTTTTTTTTTTTTCTGGAAAGTATGTTCATTTACTGTAACATGTACTCATACTGGGTAGTTGGGGCTCCTTTGCTTTAATTACTGCCTCAATTCGGCGTGGCATGGAGGGTGATCAGTTTGTGGCACTGCTGAGGTGGTATGGAAGCCCAGTTTTCTTTGACAGTGGCCTTCAGCTCATCTGCATTTTTTGGTCTCTTGTTTCTCATTTTCCTCTTGACAATACCCCACAGATTCTCTGGCCAGTCAAGCACACCAACACCATGGTCATTTAACCAACTTTTGGTGCTTTTGGCAGTGTGGGCAGGTGCCAAGTCCTGCTTGAAAATGAAATCAGCATCTTTCAAAAAGCTGGTCAGCAGAAGGAAAAATGAAGTGCTCCAAAATTTCTTGGTAACGGGTGCTGGTGTTGGTTCAAACACAATGGACCACACCAGCGATTACCTTGCACCCCCAAATCCACAGACTGTGGAACTTAACACTGGCCTTCAACTTGTGCTATATCTCTCCCCTTCCTCCCGAGCTAGACCTTGGTTTCTAAATAAATACACAAACTCGCTCACTAAAAGAGGACTTTGTCCATGGCAACAGTCCGTTCTTCTTCTCCTTAGCCCAGGTCCTTTGATGTTGTCTGTGGTTCAGGAGTGACAACACAGAGAGGAATACGACAACTGTAGCCAATTCCTTGACACGTCTGTGGTGGTGGCTCTTGCTGCCTTGACCCCAGCATCAGTCCATTCCTTGTGAAGTTCACTCAACTTCTTGAATCGATTTTGCTTGACAATCCTCATAAGGCTGCAGTTCTCTCGGTTGGTTGTGCATCTTTTTCTTCCACACTTTTTCCTTCCACTCAACTTTCTGTTAACATGCTTGGATACAGCACACTTTGAACAGCCAGCTTCTTTGGCAATGAATGTTGTGGCTTACCCTCCTTGTGAAGGGTGTCAGTGATTGTCTTCTGGACAACTGTCAAATAAGCAGTCTTTTCCATGATTGTGTAGCCTAGTGAACCACACTGAGAGCCCATTTTGACGGCTCAGGAAACCTTTGCAGGTGTTTTGAGTTGATTAGCTGTTTGGCATGTCACCATATTCTAATTTGTTGAGATAGTGAATTGGTTTGTGGGTCTTTTTGTTAAATGTGAGCCAAAATCATCACAATTAAAATAAACCAAAGACTTAAACTACTTCAGTCTGTGTGCATTGAATTTATTTAATACACGAGTTTCACAATTTGAGTTGAATTACTGAAATAAATTAACTTTTCCACGACATTCTAATTTATTGAGATGCACCTGTATGTGCACACACCCTCTGCTCAGGGTGTGAATATGCTCCTCTTGGTTGTCCAGGAACAGGATTCTGAAGGTCCTCTAAACTTAAGAAAGACGACCTGGGAATCCATCCAAGGCACTTCTGTTATTATCCTCACTACTGATGTCATCTCCTGATTGACTGAATTGAGTGCCAGTACAACCTTTTTTTTTTATTATGAAATGCTAACAATACGAGAAATTCAATAATACTTACCAGTAGTGTTGTATCACAAAACGTGAATAATAATACCACAGTAAATATTTACAAAAAATATCAAAACAAACAACGACATTTAATATTTTGTGGACCCAAGTGACATTTTTATAACTTAAACAACAGACACAAAACTGCATCTTGAATCATATCTGAAAGAGCCATCATCAAGCAAAACCCACAATACATTTCTGCAATCCTCAATAGACTAAATGCCTCACCTCGACTGTAGGTTTTTCTCGGTTAATCTCAGCTGATTTCTCAAGGAAACAACATCCTCTACAAGCCCCCTGTTTTTTGAACATTGGTGATTATCATGAAGAGTGCTGTAAATAAATGTTATCTTTGTTTAAACGGACTTGGCTAAAAACCAACACTGAACTCGCACCATAGTTCTTGCTTTAAACACTTTCGAGTTATCATACCTAACGTTACTGTATACGCAAATGTGATTTGGCTTCATTTCATGCATTCAACAGGTTGTCAAGGAGCAAACTGACCCTCTATCATCATTTTTCAGCTCTCCGCTGCTTTTCGGTGGATTAATTAACAAGATATTTCTATACTATTGAATACCTGCTCATCAGCATGTTCAAAACAGCAGTTATGCAGAAGACCTTATTTCCAGAAGATTTAGCCTAGCATTCACTGCATTGAGATCTAAACAAAACGCGCTGCCGTCGTCGCTTCAGTTGATTGGCTGAGACGAAAAAAGAAAAGAAAACATGGTTATTACCATATAAATACTGTATACCCAAGAAAGTGAAAGAAGTGCATTTTATAATTTTTGTGTAATATATACCCTTGTAACGCTGTTGTGTCGAAATGTTGTGATGTAGCTGATAAATGCACCTTCTGTAAAAAAAGACAGTGAAGATATTTGTCATTTCTTTTTCTCTTGTAATGTTTCATCACTTTTCTGGAAAGATCTGAGTTCCTATTGTTTTTCTAAAGTTAATATGAAATGTAATTTACACATTAAGGATGTTGTTTGCTTTTTTTGAAAACCAAAACAAATCTTTAGAATCTGCTGTTAACTTTCTTATCCTTGAGGCAAAATTCTATTTTAACAAACAAAAGTTTCTTAAGAAAATACCTACTTTTATAGATTTCTAATGTGAAGTAGAACATTTAATTAAATCACTAAGAGTAATTAATAACAAAAAATGGATTACGTTTTTGAAGAATATGATGATAGAGTTTCACTGTTGCTGTTCTCCATTATATATTTTATTTACATTGTACTGTATGATGTTAACCCAAGCTGTTATTGCGCTTTGTTTGTTTGTTCGGTTAAAGTTTGTCCATAGATTTGAAGGGAAAAATTTTTTGGTTTGTTATAAACCATCTCTAGTATCGCTTGATACCTTCCCGTCAATTTTTATTGTTACCAGCAAATAAATTATCAGGCCATAACTGTTCATTGCATGTATGAAGCTTTTTCTCTTTTGTTCTCCAATGGGGTACGATGCTCATTAAATAATATCAATAACAGTAGATTAGATTATTATTTATTGTCATTGTACTTACATCCAACGACATTATAGATTTGCCAACGCATCCAGCTAAAGATAATTTAAACTATTAATAAGGAATATTAAATACAATACATTTACACAGGGAAAATAATAATAATAATAATTTTACACCGTGCTGAGTGAATAAAGTGCTCAATGCTCAATATAATTACACATGACTGGTTCTTCTTAAATGTCAAGAATGTATTTTCAGTTCAGTGTTCAGTATGGTTATAGCTTTAGGATAAAAACTGTTCATGAATCTTGTGGTATGTGTTTTGATAGACCTGTAACGTTTCCCAAATGGCAACAGTTCAAATAAGTTATGTGCAGGGTGATACGAGTCCTACAAAATATTGTGTATTTTCTGCAGACAGTGGGAAGTAAAAATATCATCCAGGGCAGTCAGCTGTTATTTTGTGATGGTGTTCTGTGCAGTCTTGATAACTCTCTGCAAAGCCTTTTTGTCAGCTGCAGAGCTACTTCCATACCACACCAGCATACCATATGTGAGGATACTCTGGATGGAGCAGCATTAGAATGACAACAAGCGCTGTTGTGACAGGTTAACCTTCCTGAGCATTCTTAAAAAGTATAGCCGCTTCTGAGCCTTCTTAACTAAAGCCGTGATGTTTATCATCCATGTGAGTTCCTCCTCGTTGATATACAATGGTGTATGTACATCCTGTTTCCTCCTGAAATCAATAATAAGTTATTTTGTTTTCTTGGTGTTCAGGGCCAGATTGTTCTCCGTGCACCACACCATCAGCCTCTTTATCTCCTCTCTGTAGGCAGACTCATCGCCTCTGGTGATCAACCCCACCACAGTCCGTGAATTTAGTGTTAGTATTATACGATGGTATACAGTCATGTGCATACAGAGAATAGAGAAACGGGCTTAGCACACATCCCTGTGGGACTCCTGTGCTGATTGTCAAAATTGAGGAATTATGTGAGCCCATTCTCACTGACTGTGAGAATGGGCTCACACAGGCAGATGTTATGCTGAATGCCTAGATCAGACATCTTGAAGAACAATCTGCTAGGTAAAATAGTATTATATTAGTATTATTATAAGCAGAACTGAAGTCCAAGAACAACAGCCGTGCATATGTTCCTTTGTGTTCTAGATGGCACAGTACAGTGTGGAGGGCAATGGAGATAGCATCATCTGTTGACCTACTGGCCCTGTATGCATACTGGTGAGGGTCCAAGGTGAGTGGCAGAACCTGTCTCTCCAGGCATTTCATGATTACAGGTGTCAGTGCAATAGGTCTGTAATCATTGAAAGATTGCAGCCTGTTTTGGCACTGGCACTATTGTGGATGTCTTCAGGCAAGTTGGAACAGTGCACTTCAACAGAGAAAGGTTGAATATATTTGTAAATATCTCACCCAGCTCTGCAGAACAGTCTCTTGAGGACGCGCCCCGGGATGCCATCCGGACCAGCTGCTTTCCGTGTGTTGATTTTACGTAGAGTCCTTATCACCTCAGCAGGCTGAATGACAAATGACTTGTTGTTTGCAGCAGAAGCTTGACTGATAGTAGTCCCAGTTCTTTTCACTTCAAAGCGGCTGAAGAACTGGTTAAGCTGCTCTGCCTCTGAAGCACTGCTGTTGGTCAGGCTACTACTGTTATTCTGTCCAGTGATGTGGCGAATCCCCTGCCATGCCCGGCAGGGGTCCAAGTTGGTGAAATGATTCTCGATTTTCTGCCTGTAGGTCATTTTTACATCCCTGGTGCCCTTCTTTAGGTTCATCCTGGCTGTGCTGTAATGCTGCATGTCACCAGATCTGAGAGCTGAATTACGGGCCTTCAGCAAAAGTTTTACATTCTTGGTCATCCACGGCTTGCTGTTAGGAAAGATGTGAATTGGTTTCATAATGGTCACATTATATATCTATGCACCATTTTATATAAAATAGCACAGAAGATGTGTAGATGTCAATGTTATCATCCACAAATACAGCAGGGCCATTGACATTTCTTAAATTATTTCTTGAATTTTTGACCAATTAGTATGGGTCCAAAACCACAAAGCATTCAAAAACGCCAGTTACACAGATACATTTTTAGATCTTTATTCTTTGGCTAAAGGAGTCTGCTCAAAGCCAGGAAAATCCAAAGCAAGCTTTACTAACACTGGTACACCAACTGAATTATGCTTCATACAAATAACATAAGAGCTTAATATTTATAAGAATTTGTTGTATCAAAATCAGGAGGTATTAATGTTGAAGTCCAAAACTTGCCTGATTCCAATACTACTTCCACCCTCTTCAAGTGGTTAGGCAATATTATTGAGAACAGGGCACTCTCAGGTCCCCCCCAAAAAAATTTTTTTCCACTAAACATTTCATACAAATTAAGAATTTTAGAAATGTATGAAAATACACAGCCAAGAACTGAAAATCTCATTTGGAAGTCCTATCAAATCTTAGATTGAAGTTGTAAATTATCCTGAGTGCTCATGTGAATTGACAATTTGTTAGTGTACACTGTTTGAATGCAATAAATAGCACTACAAAAAGCCTGAGTCAATTGTAACAAAAATATTACTGCCATTTTGATTGTAACATGAAGCTGAAGCTGCAAAACAAAAACAAAAATACACAGGTCTGTTGAATTAGTTGCATAGTATAACAGAAAGTATAAAAAAAAATAAGACTATCCCTCCATCACAAAAATGAAAATTAGACATCTGATTTAAAATTGTATAAATGAGGAAAATAAACTAAAACAGCACTTAGTCTAGAAAAGAAAAGAAAAAATAATTGAAAAAAACCTTTAAAATTCCCATGGCTGATATTAACAGATTTTTTTTTTTAAGGGAAGGATATACGCAACCTCCTAACGCTACGCGCTCGGCATATGCTTTTAACCGATATATATAGATATAGTTAAAAACTTGAGACCGAAATGATATATTAAAAAAAAAAACTTTGATTAGCCTTCTGGAAATGTGGAATGTCTCCAAAAATACCAAGATCTTATGTAAATATTAATGCTACTCATTTATTTAATTTTATGTTTTGTGGCAGGAGAATAATTAACCATTTTCCATTGTTTTTTAACATCATAATCTCATTTTATAATCAAATTCACAAGCTAGGCTGTTTAAACTGAGATGACACAATACTGGATGTACATGAGCTTCTGTGCAATCAGTTGAAATGTAAATAAAAGTGCCCCATTGACAATCGCACTCTTTCCTCTAGGCAATTCGAGCTATGAGAAAATATTTTACTGAATAAGGAGAAAAAATCTTGTCTCCAGCAGCATATAGGATCTGTTTCGCAATCCCTTAAGGCACCTCCACATCAGACACAAAAAGCAAGGACTTGGGTTATTTTCACATAGTAGTGAATTGATCATGTCTTCAACCTGAAACTACAGCCACCTTCAATGTGTAAATCCAGTCCACTTGAAGGCAGTCGGTTTCAATTTCCACAGAGACAGGTCACATACACAAAACTCTACAAAGTCCCATTTCTTCATTATAGTCCTGAGGACCTTCAACAATATCAGTCAACCATATACATTTGGGCACGATCACTGCTCTTCTCTCATTACAGGTTATGTATTTATTGTCAAGAAATGAAGTACATTAGACCCATGTGAAGCTCAGGAGGCAGTGACGCCCTCCCATTCCACCAAGTACTGTACTTTGCCGTCATTAGTGACACGGCGAGCGAGCACACGGTACTTCTCCCCACAGGCCAGGCGCCCTGCAGCACCGAAGTAAGTGCTGATGGAACTCTTGAGGTTGTTGAGCTGGGTGTTGGGGTCCAGGCCCTGCATGATGTCCATGCCATTGTAGAGGCAAGAGGGGAGGGGGCTGGGCTCAGGGACATTGTTGCTGGGTTGCAGCTCTGGGTTGCAGGGCGGAGGAATCTCTGGATTTGGGGGCTGCAGTGCTCGTCGTGGACGTCCCCGGCGTCTCTTAATTGGCGGTTGCGTGATGGTGGACCATAAGCATCCAGTGCGTGGTCCACTTGGACTGCCCAAACTGGAGATGAACAGGGGACACATATCAGGCAAAACAAGTTATAATCTGCTTTTGAAAAATGAAGCATGAAGTTCTTTATCTCTCATAGAGGTCAGCAAGAGCATTAAGTTTGACGTCTGACCCTCACACATAAGAGACTAGAGTTTTGTTGTGCACAAAAAAAGTTAAAATTAAAACTTACAACAAAAAAAAATACATTAAAATAATTTGTATAACATTTCATGAATTTCAAACGCGCAAATTACTTAATAAATTCCAGACGTGATCAGCTAGAAAAAAGAAAAGAAAAAAAACCCCTTAACTCTGACCACGTCCCCGGCACCTATTTTGAAAAAAAAAAACATATTTTATCACATTAAAAGATATATCTTACATCTTAATATTAATAAATACTACTGTCCTGTAAAAATAAAACACAGCATTTAATAAACATGATAATAATAAATATATAACATGTATTAATAGAATTGTTATATTAAAGTACCTGCCAAAAGTTTGAAAACTTTAATGATTTTTGAATTTAAAAAAAATCTGCTCAACAAGGCTGCATTTAATTGATAAAGTACTGTAAAACAGTAATATTGTGAATTATTACAATTTAAAAATAACTTTTCTATTTTAAAATATAATTTATTCCTGTATGCACTTGAATTTTCAGCTTCATTACTTCAGTTTTCAGTGTCACGTGATCTTTTAGAAATCATTACAATTTGATTTGATGCTCAAGAAACATTTCTAATCATTATCAATGTTGAAAATAGCAAGTTCAATGACATCATTTCATTTTGCTTTATCAAATATATTTCTTAAATATATTAAAGCATTTATTAAATAAACTAAAAAGTAGAGCCCAACCGATATATCGTTTTGCCGATTTTATCGGCCAATATGAGCCTGTCACAGATATATCTGTATCGGCTAATTTTTTCAGCACTAAACTGCAGATAAAAATAATGGTGTATTGGTGTAATTACGTAGTTTGTCCAGCAGAGCGCGCTGCATTGTTTGCTAGATGCTCCATTGTTTTCGACCTGGATGAAACGCTTTAAAGCTTAAGTGTATGGAATACCATTGAACTTTGAATCTGCCCCATTGGCCAATTATTTATATTCAAGATTTTTAGTATTTGTACAGGCTTTAAATTTTTATTTTAATGTTGTAATTAGCAATTCATGTAATTTTACCTTTGAAGCAGATTTGTTATGTGACAGCATTATTTAAAGTTTCTTAAGGGTCAATATCATGTTATCTGCATCTCCTGTGCTCCATCAAGCCACTCCCATAATAGCTGTCAGCACTCAAATTAATGCACGACTCAGATTAACTGTACATGTGTAAGACTCTAATACAATTATAGAGTTATTATTTTATCACGAATAAATCTTTCAATGAGTAAATCTGGCTGTCTATAGTATTATAGATTACACAACATTAAAATATTTAAAAATTAATTTTTAAATTATTATTTTAATTTATTGTCCCCAGATTATTAGGGTACTCTTGTAGCAGTGTAGCAGTGGCTGGGATAGATTTTAAATATCAGTTCCTCTTAAAAAGATGCAATCTAATCCTGTTTACATGAAATAAGCCTGCTCCCGAGCAGGTTTAAGCTTACGGACCTGTTGCTATGACAGCAAGTCCAGGATGAGCTTCGAAGAACCGAATAATCCAAGATCATGCCAAATCGTCTGAGTTAGCGATGTACGAAGAACGGGTCCCAGTTCATATTTACAACTCTGCGTGTTGGATGATGTAGCGTAAAAATTCTCTGCCAGCAGGAGCGCTTTTGCAGCAGCAGAAATACAGCGATTTTCCTCCCCGGTAATGGCAGAACACAAAGCAGCGCAGCAGCTGACTTTAAAAGGTGCAGCGCTCCTGTTTATTTAACAAATTCATAGCCTTTTGATATTTAATCATCCCATTCATCCATATCGCAATTCTTGTCTTTTCCTCCCCAAATTTAAGACCTCTTGAAATCATAATTAAGACTTTCTTGCTCCATTTAAAGGTAGGGTATGTAATTTTCCAAAAAGACTTTAGAAAACTTATTCGGGCCGAATAGCAAAACAAACTTGAAGCCAATCAGCAATAAGGGACGTGTCTACTCATGATGTGGAGGAGAGGGCGCTCGGTGCACAGGACGGACATTAGCCGAGCAACAGAAAAATAGAGATGGCGGATAAAAAAACAAAAGAGGAAAACGTCTGCGGAACGATAAGGCAAGAAGTAGGACCCGTGTAAATATCGGATCAGCTTTCCAGCGCTGGAGAGAACTCAAGGAGCGGAGGCCTGTGATCGGATGCCGAGGTTGCTTTGTTTCTTCTCAATAGGTGAGTAACACCGTGTCTACAACAGCTAAAGTCTGCCTACACTGGACGCGATAAAGCGACCGTTGAAAATCATTTGAAATTAATTTGTCAGCACGTCATAAATAGAACCCGTCAGCAGTTTTCTGTCGGGGATTTGTTGCGCCGCGCCACGCCGCTCGCGCCCGTTGTAGACACGGTGTAACATTGGTTTTTTGTTTCACAGAACTAATCGTTGCCTGGTTTGCGTCTGTATGTGTGGGGCGGAGCTATCAGAATAGGGGCAAGACCCTTTTGGGGTAGGGGCGTGTTTGTTTTGGTGATTTCAAATATCAACATTGGCTACCAGAAATCGCTTACCCTGCCTTTAATACTTTTCATGGCCTTAACTTGATACAACTAATTAAGTACGTTTTAATGGACACCGCGGAAAAACCCTTTGGATAATCCGGAAGAATCACATCCCTGAGCGCCTGTTTTAAAAGTAAAAATAGCTTAATTATCAATTATATAAATCTTATAAATTGAATTATGAATAAACATTAAAAAAAGTTTATAAATTAATATAAACTATCATTCAAAAACTTTGAGAACAATTTCTTCTTAATATCAATGTTGAAAACAGTTTTTTTCTTTCGTTGATGAATAAAAATTTCACAAGAACAGCATTTATTTATAAGGGAAATATTCTGTAACATTATAAATGTCTTTACTCTCACATCTGATCAATTTAATGTGTCCGTGATGAATAAAAGCATTAATATCTTTCTGTCCCTAAACTTCTAAATAGACCAATTTCACATTTCCGGGTTTTTGGCTTCCAGATTGACCCACGCTGGGTAAACTTATTTCCGGTAGGTTAACAGCGATGACTGTGCCTAACAAGAACTATTTATTAAATATCATGAGTGTTTGAATTGTCTTGATTTATGGGCGAGACTGCAAAGCAGTCCGTGTCAGTGCGGATATGCATTATCACACTCCATGTGAAAACTTCAGCTCTTTTCACGATGTGCTGGGGAAATCATCGGCTAGCAGCTCCCTTCTCACACACACACATGATCTGCTGATACTGTACATATTGAGAAGCCAGACTAGATCGCACCCTGCATGTGTGCATGTTTCTGGACATATCATAAACAGTAACACTTCTGTCATCTCTCAATTACTTTCATCTTATTCACTCACATATGCTCCTGTCGCCATCATCTAAAATCTGTGAATATGCACAGTTTTATAAAAAACAACAACAGTAGTAGTAGAAGTAGTATATATTGTTGCTGTTGCACATTTCATAGTTGCTCCTCTTACTGTAGATTAATGCAAAGACTGCAATTAATGTATGTTGTATGTGGACTTGGAAATAAACGATGTGTTAGTTTCATTTTAATCTGTCAATATTTATTATAATATTGAATGCGGGACATAATGTTGTGAGATTAATGCTATAGGACTATATTTAAAGCATACCAAATTCGCGACAATATTTTAATCCTGACAGAATATAACGGTGAAAACAAGACATCATATATTGATTTAAATAAGCAATTAGATAATTATTGCAGTGATTAATATGTTTCTGGTATATGTTTGGCAACATTATTTCAACTATAATGCAGTGAGTAGCTTTTCATCTAACCTACATATTCCAGGATGACAACACCATGATTTTGAAAGAGTGATTCAGTGTATACCCTTTGTGTGTATGCACAAAAAAAAAACAGATTTGAATAGGTATATTAATTTTAATTTTAGTATATTTGAAATTTTTTTTTTGTATTTATTTTTTACAGATGCTTGTTGCAACAATGCACACCATGAAGAAAGCTAAAGGTGGTCAAAATTTATTTCAGTAATCAGAGTATATATCTGGGTTAAAGCAAAAAAAAATCCTGAGCCTGAACTTTTTTCCGGGGGTTGCAGGGGCAGACACATAAACAGGATTATTTGGCAAACAAAAAAAAGAAAATGATTTTCCTTGAAACTAACTAGTAACGTATCTGCCATTGCCATTAGCCCTTGACAGGCTCAGACTATGGTGAAACAGACTATGGTGGATATTTGAAACAGCAATACCAAGAAAGTTTACTCACTACAATATGGGGCAAACACATGTAACATTTAGGATGATTTTGATAGCAAGTTTTGCTGGTTAGCTTTGTCCTTGACAGGGTACAAGATGACCTACAATCTAAAACATTTCTGAAATTGTTTTGTTCAAAAGAAATAATGGTAAATTAAATACTAGGAAATGAATATAAAATAGGAAATATACAAAAAAAGTTTACTCCAGAAAACTACAGTTCAGTTAACAACAACAAAAACATTCAAATGGTCCAAGAAATGGTAACTTAAACAGGGTTCGTACAGATACTGCAAAATAAAATTCCAGGACTTTCAAGGACTTGCACTACTTTTTTGGTTTTCAAGGACTAAAATCAGATCTCACTTATCAATCAATATTGTTATTATCTTTCAAATTCTAATAAACAAACTAATAAAACAAAATGGTACAAATAAAGTGCACACAAACATCTTTAACATTTGAAAGGATACTATGGCAAATTTATTGTTTTCCTTATTCAAACTGATTTTTTTTTCATGAATATATGATTGACCTGAAGAGTGAAAGCTAGATCATAAACTTGGAAAATTATTAGCTTTATCATACTCATAGACTCTAGGGGTGTGACAATACACTTAGCTCACAATGTGAGACAAAATGCAGATACTTGGTTCACTAGAACGAGACAATGTTTTAATACTTTAAGAAATTTTCAAATGACAAAATATTTGTCTTTTAATTACAAAAAGTAAAACAATGCAGTTGGATTTTGAAATGTTTTAACTAATCTAGTGCTTAACTAATGATTATTTTAATAATAATCAAGTAATCTACTATTTTGACAAGTGAGTAATCTGTTATTTTTTAGTAATACAAATAGAACTAAGTGGAAAAACAGGCTTTAATATGACTATATTTATATATAAAGTAACGATGAGGCAATAAATCCATTTGGCTCAATAAAGTAGCAAACCAAGTAAATGGTTTTAAAAAAAAAAAAAAAATATTTGAACAACACTGTTTTAAATACAATGTAATATGCCTATATTATAACAAATATATGCAGAGGGCGCCAACGGCCTGGTGATCTTTCACTTTACAGCGTGATTAAACATTCCATTACATTAATATTTGTCCACATGCAAACTCAGAAACTTTTATTTTGAAATCGCGATGTACAATAAATCGCATATTTAGAAATATGCTGTATTCTCCGGTGTTGGCATAGGTTGACATCGTTTTTGTTACAAATCAAGTGATTTTTCCCAGATGAACTTTCGCACACTCGGTAAATTCGTTCTGGCAATCATATCGTTCTTATGGCGATGGCTTGATTACTCTGAGCTGTTTACAAAGCTCCGCTGCTTTTTAATTAGTTATTTTATGTAAATATGCGCTAGATGGACATATTTGAACATTGCGCCTCGCAGCTTTTTCAATGTGTCGCGCTCGTGACCCAGGCTTCTTTTCCATTCATCAGCTGTGACTCTGCAATTGGATACTATTATGTGCGTCTCGTGTTTATAAGAGCAAAAACTTTTGATTGGCTAGTAATGTTAGTTTGGTTAAAAGCTGTGTTCCTCTCATACATTGGTAGGCGAACTCATGAACTCGAACGTGATATCAACAAGTGTTTTTAAATGTAGAACAACTTTTTTTTTTTTCCCGCAGCCAAACGCCGCATGCCGGAGATCTGGCACGGCGCCGGAGAACTTTAAGCCTGATATATATTTAGAAAATATTAGAAAGTATCTTATTTAAATAAATGCTTATTATATTATGATGCGTGCAGGTATTGAATGAACCACAGCCATATCACCCTGCAGCCCAAGATTGGTTGCCCACTGAAGCTAAGTAGGGTTGAGCCTGGTCAGTACCTGGATGGGAGACCTCCTGGGAAAACTAGGATGTTGTTGGAAGAGGTTAGGGCTGTGCGATAATGAAGAAAAATGCAATATGCGATACCTTGTTAAAAAATGCGATATTCGATACGATATTGCTTAAAGTGTGTAAAATCAATTTCAATTATATTTTAAAATATTTAAAAATGTTATAACCAATTTGTTTCACATTCTTTCTTGGAAAAGAAAGAATCACTACAACTTCTGAAAAGTGACCAGCAGTGTTTTAGCATTACATAAAAAGTAATGTCACAAATCGGAAAATGTCATTTTTAACATCAGTGTGAACATACAAACCAAAAAAATGTATGACACTAATGTTATATCATTGTAACTTTGCTTTCCACACACTTTAAGTACTTCTTCATATACCACAGCAAAAACTATAGTCTGAGAAAGTTCAAACATGATTAAAGGCAAGTGAACAGTAAGTAAAAAAAAATATATATATATACAATTTACAAGCATAGATCAAATAAACAGTAGTATTCAGATACAGAAATGTAATAATTAAGTGTAAAATAACACTGCATAGTGTTCACTGTATGAATTAAATTTACATTAATCTTTGTTATAGCTGTTTTGTTGTTTGATTAACATTAGTGACATTAAGCAGCATGCATTTATAGGCTGCTGTCCCTTTAAATCCGACTGCACGGATCCAGTATAATGATACACATCCGATTTCTCTCAGCCGTTTACATTCATTTAAAACATAACCGACTGCGTTTACGAGAATGATCGTCGAGATGGGTACTATTGACATAATTCTGTGTGTATGTGTCTGTTCAAACATGAGGAGATGCAAAAGACGAATCAACTCGGTGTTCGCGCGCCGTGTGAAACGTGTCTCTCTGTGTGCGCGCGCTTCAGGTGTGAGTCAGACAGCAAGACGAGAGAGTTGTTTTCTGCAACTTATTGCACTTAACTCTTTTTAGCATCAAGCAATTCTCTGCTATATGCGTCAAACTAAAACTTTGACCTTTTGCAATGTTTTGATTTAAGTAGCCTATTATTAAAATGATTCAGATATCGCACGCCCTTGCGATATGCATATTGCGATATTTCGATAATTTAGAAGAGGTGTTATTGAGGCCAGCAGGGGGTGCTCTGTGTAGGTCCTAATGCCCCAGTATAGTGACGGGGACACTATACTGTCAAAAAGCACCGTCCTTCGGATGAGACCTTAAACCGAGGTCCTGACTCTCTGTGGTCATTAAAAATCCCATGTCACTACTCATAAAATTTGGATATATAACCCCGGTGTCCTGGCCAAATTGCCGCCACTGGCCTTTGTCAATCATGGCCTCCTAATAATCCCCATCCACTTGATTGGCTCTCTCTCTCTCTCCTCTCCACCTGTAGCTGGTGTGTTGTGAGTGCACTGGCGCCGTTGTCCTGTGGCTGCCATCGCATCATTCAGGTGGATGCTGCACACTGGTGGTGGTTGAGGAGAGACCCCCCCACCACATGATTGTAAAGCGCTTTGGGTGTACAGAAATACACAATAAAGCGCTTTATAAATGCATCATTCATTCATTCATACTTCTGTTAATGACGCGACTTTAAACGTGAATTAAAACCACCCACCGGTAAATTTGAGCACAGTCTGTGTGTCTGTATAATCGACCAAACAAGTCGCGCACACACACACACACACACATATCTTCAAACAGCTTATTCAAGCTCTTATTCTTTGCTTGAATGTTTCAACTGACAAAACATGTGCAAATGAGTTTAGTTTAAACACAGATAGTGTGAGCGGTTCATGTCTCACCTGTGTTTGCACACTTTCAAAACAAGGGTGACAAAGGTGTAAATTAGAGACCTGCGTGGGACAGATTTTTCAGTCCCGCTCCCGCAAGATTCTGTCCCGCTCCCGCAAAAATATATCTTATCTGGTCCCGCTCCCGCCCACAAAAGCCTGCATAAAAGTAATCTATATAGACTTTTTCAGTACATCGAAGAAATTTACATGAAATGGTTCTGTAACATCTCCTAAGCTCTACAACATCCCAGCATAAACACTCCCGATAAAATATTTGTTATTTAGGCTAAGCATCAACATTAACAAACCACTGTTATTTTTAACAGAAAAGCAAGCATGGGCTGTTGCGTGCATGGTTTGCATGCGCTTCCTTTATTATCACTAAAAGCTGACATCTCAGTTAATCTCTATCTCATAAAGCTCTGTTATAACACAATAATTGTATGCACAATGAATCTTTCACAGTGTCTACACTTCATGTGTTAAAATGAGAGGATTCGTGAGCACGCAATTTCAGCACTGTGGTGAGCAGATTCTAACTTAATAACCTGATTGGCCATTGCATTCCAGAAATCAACAGCCGAGTCTGTGATTGGCTACATTGCGCTACCCTTTAAACACGTGTTATAAATAGAAACTATGCCTAGCTTGCGCATATCAATCATTTAAATGTTAATATTAGTTGTTCTTTTTGCATTTGTACAACAGATAAATAACAATTTATATGTTTTAGACACTTTATATTTAGATAATTTCTATTTTGCGGGAGTCCCGCGAATCATTTTATTCTCCCGCATCCCGCACACACACGAGTCTCTTCCCGCCCGCACTCGCCCATCAAAAGTTGTCCCGCGCCGCACCCTGTTGCGTTGGGTCCCGCGGGAGTGCAGGTCTCTAGTGTAAATGACTGGTATACTAGCGTGCATTCCGTGTCATTTGTCCACGTTTTTTGATCATTGCTGTTATAATGTGGGAATTCAATAGGTCTATTTTACGCATTGTTATTTTCAACAAACCACATTCTACATTGAGATGAGCCGTGGTGCAAGTGGGGTCAACCTCAAGTGGGTCAGGGCTGTGGGGGTCGGGGGCGGACCGCAGTACTCTTGGTATGACGCAATTACATATTGAGGTGGTGTATCGCAGTTTTCTGGTTCGGTTTGAATATCGTTACACCCCTAATCATCACAGTACTGAGGATGAATAAATGAAAATTGTCATGAAAATGAAATGAAAAATAAATCACCTGGACTGCCTTGAGAGGGTGGTTGAGGTAGTTTCACTGGTGCTGGTGGCACCAACAGATTCAACATCTGAGGTACTTGATGAAGGCAAAGATTTTTCACTTTTAGCACTAAAAATGTAGGGGGGGAAAGGAGGATTTTTATAATTCAGCATAATTTCTAGAAAGCATTTTGTTTTAATCCCTGTATCACCTTTTTGAAGCCACCAGGTCCAGTGAGTTGTTGTCTAGAGTTGGAAACTTCACATCATTCTTCATTAAAAAAAAAAAAGTTAAAAACTAAATGTTAATGTTCACATTAATTAAACTATGTGCTTTTTAGGTGATTAACAAAACCATAAAACAAAACCAGCAAATATAAACATTTGTTTCACTTATTTACCTGTGCCAAAAGTTCACTTGATCTTCTCAGTTTGGCCAACGTCTCTAAAGAGTGTGTGTGATGCTTCCTCTTTCCTTTCTTCACTCCATTAGTGACAGTGCTAAAACAATTACAAAATTAAGGCAAATAAAAAAACAATTAAACTGTAGCTTTGAGTTCAGCATAAGATACGTTCACCACAGTAGAGCCAATAGAATTAAATAAGCGATGACTAACCTGGATGAATGAGGGGGTTTGGTGGCCTTCCTGCCTTTGATTTTGATCTCATGGGAGGCTTTTTCTGGCTCTCGACCTGACAGGAGCTCAGAACTCTGGGGGGCTGGTGGGAAGCGAATTCGTAATCCAAACAGGTGTTTCTTCTTTTTTATCTCTTTCCCTGACATGAACCTGAAACCCACCAGGGCAAAAGGACAAGATAAATTCATTCAAGCTTTACTGTATTAAGGTAAAATGCCAATGATGGGCAAAAATGATAAACTCACATGTTTAGGTTGCTGTTAAGTGCTTCCAGAATGCATTCATATCGTTCTGCTCTTGGTGTATCTACAAGCTGGAGGTACAAAGCCATAAATTAAATAAAGAGACATTAACACTAGCTGATTAACTAATGCAATTACAACAACTAGGCAGACCAATACCTCGCCAAGCTGAAGTCTGTCCCAGTTTTCATTGATGTAAGTCATCAGTTCGAGCTCTGAGTCAAAGTATTTCTTTTTATGAATTACACTCAGGTTATAGAGGCTCAGGTGTGCAACATCTTCCCTGTGAATGAAGACCACATGTGATGGAACAAAAAAAATCCTCTGTGAAACTATTTAAACAAAAAAGTTGGTCATGAAGAAATTCTAGCCGATATCAATAAGAAGATAGTTACTTTTATGTTATGGCAGATAACCAACACAAGACTGATATTAAATACTATATTGTCCTAATAAATTAAAATAGGTTATGTTAATTTTTATTATATTCTTAATTATTTTAAATGCTACAGGTGAATCTGGACAACACAACATTATAATGTACAGTATGAAAAATGGATTTTCGTTTTTGTGTTTTGGCTAATAATCAAAATAACAATAAATGGCTTATATTCAAATTCTACACTATTTACTAAATGCTATTTAAAAAAAGGCACTTAAGACCAAATAAATAATTTGTACTATCGTGCTACCAGTGAGTGGTAGCCAGAAAAGGCTTATAGGTGGGGTAATGCAATCTTAAATGGAAAAAAAGAAAACATAAGCATGAACAATTAAATTAAACAAAAAACCTAGTGTTGACATTCATTCTGCATCACTTTCAAACATCAACTTAACTTTGAATTTTTTACTTCAAAATCACTTGAGGTGACTTTCACACTGTGAAAGTGTGAAAACAGCTCAAAACTCACCATCTCAGAGGCAAACGTTTGAGGTACTCTGGTCCACTATTACAAACGGAACAAATAAATACATAGAACCTGTGAATAAAGACGGAAAACGTTAATTAAATGACAAGACTTCAACCACTGGCTTTCACTTTAATCAAATGATTGGAGAGCAGTACTTCACCTGTCTCCAAAGAGCATAGGCTTCTGAAAACACTGGATGCAGGCTTCATGAAACCACTGCTTACACTTATTACACTGCAACATCTTCAGATACCATCTGAGAGAGTAAAGACAGTCATAACAATTCTACTTCCTGCTGGGGCTATTCTGTACCCACAATCCTCTGCAAACTATGATTCAATGCCTGATCTTAGTGGGGTTTATCCTAAGAACTACTATATCAACCAACAGTGTTTTCAGCAACGGTGTCTATGTGTTGCACTTACTCGCCAGGGCCTCCACAGTAGCAGTAGCATTGCTGGATGTTGGTCTTGTGGCCCTGGTCCCACACTAAATCATCAAGGGCGTAAGGCAGAGACTGCTTCATTTCCTGTAGGGCTTTGGCATTTGGCCCTTTCTTCAGTGCACCGCCTCTCTACGATTTCATAGATACAACCACAACGATTCATGATATATAAACATGCCTCTAGTATGCATGTCACTCAATTTTAAGGTGGAGACAGAACTCTGGAGATTTATAAAAATAACAGGGTTTACATATCCCTTCTAGTCATACCAGCAAAGTGTAGAATTACATGTACTGACATGTAGAGTGTCCCAGGATTTCTATGGTGTTGGCTGTATTTTACACTACTGTTCAAAAGTTTGGGGTTAGTAATATTCAATACTTTTATTCAGCAAGGATGCATAAAAAAAAGTTTATATTTATTGTAAATTGAAATTGGTGGGTGTGGCAAAAAAGTTCAATTTGAACCCCTAGAACAAGATTCTACTCTACAGCTCAATATCCTACAAAAATCACTTCCTCCTTTTTTGGATAGAATTTGTTAATTTGTACAGATATAAAATTATATTAGACCATAATCATGAATATTAACTCCATATACACTACTGTTCAAAAGTTTGAGATCAGTATTATTTTTTTAAGCAAGAATGCATTGAATTGATCAAATGACACAGTAATAATTTGATTGTTACAAAATAAATTCAAAAATGAATGCTGCTCTTTTCTTATCTTTCTATTCAGCAAAGAACCTGAAAAAAGTACCATGGTTTCCACTAAAACATTATGCAGCGCAACTGTTTTCCACATTGATAATAAGAAATGCTTCTTGAACTCCAAATCTTCTGAAGAATCAAGTGACACTGAAGACTGGAGTAATTCCTGCTAAAAAAAATAGCTTTGTCATCACAGGAATAAATTAAAATATATTAAAATATAATTTTTTTAATTCACCCAGCGGTTGCAGCAAAAGGTTAAATTTGTACCTCACACAGAAGAATACAAAGTGTTTTTATATTCCATATATTATATAACTAATGCCCATCCCAACCCTTTGCGAAAAGAATGTTGGGTCCCATCAGTTGCCAACTTGGGTTTCTCAACAAAGGCTGCCATGTCATCAAATGTCACTGAAGGCCATCTCAATCGTAAATATCCTTGGAAGGCAGCCTTTGTTTTGTGTCCTTCATTCAGCTGAATTTGAAGGATGCATGGGATGTATCCTTCGCGACCTTCAATCACCCACAATCCTTTCTACACATTCCATTTCATGAAAATAAACTGACAAAAAATGAGTCAGTACTGAGCTTGTCTGAATTTATTATGAAATGTAAGACAAAAATAATGTTTTTCGACATGAAAGCATAGATATTATCTTTTGTTTTGGTGTAAATTACTCTTATCACTAAACTGCCAATAATGTAAAGGTGACAATACACGGGACTTTTTGAGCAATGTTACCGGGCAATGTCGCCAAGCGATGTAGCTTGGGCACTTTCCTATTGAGAATGGGCAACAAATTTCTATCTAAAGGCTGATTTATACTTCTGTGTCGGACCTACGCCATAGGCTATGCATCAGTTTTCATTTATACTTCTACGTCGTTGTCCTCGTCGATGTGCAATTACACATGCAAACCGCTAGTCTAGAGTGTCCACAGGCATGTTGCTGGTGTAACCCGCAGTACCACGGTAAAAGCCGAAGAAGAAGCGGCTCGTCAGAGAAGCATTAATAGCCGTGACGGCGGCAAATAAATATCAAATCATTAAATCATTATTTAAAACTACAAAAAGGAGACAACAACTGAACAGGAGAAGATGGCATACTTTCAATCTCCACAAGGACTTGTACCACGGCAGATCAACATTGTTTGTTGCGGACAACTACGGATGTATAATGCTATGTAGTATAATAAACGATAAGACACTTGTTCTTTGCTTTGTTTTATTTTATATAAGGTGTAACATTAAAATATATTAAAGTGCACATAAACATACACAAAACTCAAGTACATACGGAGGGAGGGGTTCTAGCAGACCAATCACAGCACTTGCAGTCCGCGTAGAATTGACGCGCTGTTAAGATTTTTAGAGAGGTGCACGTCAGGCTATGGCGTAGGCTACGGCATAGGGTGTGCGTCTATGCGTAGGCTACGGCGTAGGTTCGATGCAGAACTATAAATTGGGCTTAAAGCAACATTGCTCTGCGACACTGCCCAGCAACATTGCTTGAAAAGCTGCCCCGTGTATCCTCACCATGCAGCCTCGGTAGGATGCAGCCTTCCGTTTGAGAAGCACCCAATATTTGGAATAAACTTTAAAAGATGCGCGGCTTGGTGGCCTCCTACAGGTCCATTAATTTATGAAAACACTGGGTCTGGAGAAGGTTTTGGCATGCTTAAATATGCAGCATCTGGTCTACATACTAAAAACTCTTCACATAATGAAGAGGGACACCTCTGGCTTTTATGCACTTTCGACATATTCCTTCAATGGGAGTGAACATGCCGTCAACAAACCTTTGTTGTTGTAGCAAACACGCACTGTCTGCACAGCCATTTGTCATCAGAGGCAATGACACTGGGGTCGATTATGGGAGCGTGGCATAGCTGATGGTATCCTATGGAAGAGATATTGTCTGCGGTGAAATAGGGAACTCAATCCCTAATATCATTGAGTGAAGTGACTCAGATTTAGTAGGATAGTGGAAGTCTACCTTGTCCACATTTGTCACAGATAACTATTTCATTGGGGGGCTCGGAGCTTTCATTCTGGCATATAGAGCAGAGCATTTCCCCTCCACTGTCCCCTGAAAGAAGGAACAAAGAAAATTAACAAGTGTGCAGGTGTACGCGACTGTTTTATCCATAACAGCTGGGAACAGTGGGTCTCATTCATTAATAATTGCATGGATTATTTCATATTTGTACGCACAGGAGAACTTCTCATTAAAAAAAATTCCACCTAATTTAAAAGACGCATGGACGCAAATGAATTTGTTCATAACCTCATTCCAATGTTTTGGAAATTTGGAGCATTCTAAATAAGCGACAGGTTAATAAGCGTGCCAGAGGTTGGCAATTTGAATAAAAAGCGCTCTAACCATCTCCATATAAGTGCTTTACGAACAACCTTTCTTCTACAGCCTTTAGTCACTCTAGATCCTAGCCTTCCTAAAAAGCAAGTTAAAACACAATAAACGTCTTTTATAGACTCAGATTAAAGACCTCTCAGTAGCCAGCTGCTTACATACACGTATATCTGCTTTATTTAGAGAAACCTTGAAGCTCAAACGATTACACAGCTTTTCTTATTCTTTCATTTTATATGAGAAAATATATTTAAGACAAAATATAAATTTCATCTTAACACCCAGAGTGTGCTTTTTGCATGTGTGGTTTCAGTTGTTCCAACATTTTTTTTTATAAGTTTAGTACAAAAGTTTTAGGTGAATCATTATTTGTTTGTGAAAACATTTATATGCAAACTTATGCGCATGCATACGAGACCCAGTGACTACATTTATGAGAGGTGGAGAGACTGCTTTTATTGGGTCTAAAAGTGACTAAAGGGGGTTGTTGTTCCAGAACATTTCTGAACTTCTAATGGAAATTGTTCAAACCACTTAAGATCACAAAAGGAGGAATAGTATTTGCCAGCCGTCACTGATGGTGAACACCACCATGAAATACTTCACTGCAACTGCCACTTGAAACAAATAAGAACTAAAGACAAAACTTTGAGAACATTTCTTTTATGCGTATGCATTAACGCCTTTGTTGAATTGTTACCAAGAGATACAGCGACAGATGCCATAGGTACCTTCCCTATTCTTGTCTCCTGGCTCGATGTGGGACTTACGGTTTGTGTAAGCCCGGAGACTCTGAAGTCTGTCAACTGTCAGGGACAAATTAAGAGATAACTCAGGCTGAATGAAAGAGATAGGGAAGAGAAACCAAAAGGCGGCAAACAGCAAAACCACAAGTCAGACAGCATGAAAGCAGCAGCATAATAGAAGAACTAACCAATCTTCTATTAAAATGATCAGAAAGAAAGTAGAAATATTTTATAGCAAAAGAGAACCAGTATTAGAATCAGTCAGTGGATTTTGTGCATAAATCTAAGTCAGGACGTTCAAGATCTCATTATCAAACCCACCTCAGAAATGCCATCAAGACACAATAGACTGGTAAGAGGGCATCAGCATTTTTTAAACAAAAAAAAGAATATAAAACAGTTTGCATTTACCTGTCTGAATGTCCTTCCACAGAACCCAAGATTTAGATTGATCTTCAAAAATCACAAAGCAGCGATGCTTATGTTTATCTATCTGTGGAAAGCATAAATTAAGAGAAGTTCTGATTACTCTCTAGATAAGCAACCTTTCTGGTGATTATAGTACAATTAAAGGGTGTATTAATTATGGATGGGTCACGATTTTTGAATACTCGATTAGTTGATTTAATTACAGAATATTGAATAGGCTGTGCGATTATAGTCTAAAAAAATCCCCACGTTTTTGGTGCTGATACGGTGGCGTTCATGTAACCAGTGTGGCGCCACCAATAACGCACCTAGTCGACTCTCGTGCCTTTTTTTTTGCATTTAAATCTTTATTGCAAGCAATCCTGCAGTTCATAAAGAACATTGTTTTCCTTCCTCCACGAGTGTATCTATTATTGCCTTGTTTATCTAAAAGTGCTCTTTTCCTTGGCCTCTCTCCCACTCTCTCGGTTTATGGTAGCCTATCCAGCTTTTTCTTCAATGCGGAAGTAAGCCTATGGGCAAGACTTCCGGTTCATTAGCCGCTATAGGTAAATAACGAGGAGAATAACAACGTGCAGTAAACGGTAAAACTGTTTGCACTACAAACCAGTGTGTTCATAATTAAGATAATACATTAAAATAATATGATAAGATACACCAACTTTCAATATCAAGCAGCAAAGGGAACTGTTTTGTTCTGCTAAAAATAGCTGGACGGAGTGGACGCAGATGAGACCGGAAGCCAGACCCATAGAATTTACAAATGGCCGTGCCCATATTTACGACAAGAAAAAGGTGGATAGGCTACATGCGTGCATGTGGGGGAGGGGTGCGATTTTCGAATAACCCAGCGATTATCGAATATTATTTTTGCTTGAAATGCTCATCCCTAGTATTAATGTCCACCCACTACAAGGCGAATCACAACATTTAGAAACCTTGATTTGAGGCAAAAAAGTATTTGAATATTAGACAAAAAGACAGAGGTACAAGACTAAATGATCTAAAAAATGATCTGAAGAAGAGCGAAATGGCTTTGAGGAAAAGAACTACAATCCCAAAAAGCACTGCAAATGAAAATCTAAATAAAAACGAGTTATAAAACTATTGATTTAAGATGTCGATTATATATGTAGCAACAATGTGTTTTATGTATATTGCAAAATATGCATATGTAGATAGTAGGGATATGCCGGTATCAAATTTTCATGTTGCAATTAATTGCTAATGCTTTTATCACGGTATGCGGTATTATCACGATTAGACTTGTGCCGGTATTCGGTAATGCGATATATCACGGTAATGAATATGCACGATATTGTTATCGTGGGCACTTCTAAATACCGTGAATTATATATTACAAATTATTCAGATTTTTAAATGCATTTTAAGAACACTTTTCCCCATCCCTGGTCAATGCACAACACTGATGTATGCTGCGTGAAAGACGCGTGTGCACGCTGACGTAAACAAGCGCGGACGAGAAGCACATGGCGGAACATGTGAGAGTCGCTCTGGATGAAAGCGCACTTTCACTCTCTGACAGCAGATGGCACTAAACTGCAGAAATAATAATAATAATTCATTTAAATGCAGCCGTTACCCCGGAAACCCTGTAAACAAAGCATCTGCACTACTTTCTGTTTCTGAATCGTGTTTAAATGATTTAAACAGCCATTCAGATTTGTGTATTTGCTATGATGTTCATCACAGCGCCAAATACTTATTTTAGACTTAATAGGCTATTTATTTTCAAACTATTTTTACATTTTAATCTGGACTACAACATGCCCTAGATATTGTTTGAAAGTGTTTTGATTCTTTATTGTTCGGTCACACTTTACATTAGGGCTTCATTAGTTAATTCATTAGTTAACATACTGCCAATGAAAAATTCTTCTGAACATTCATTAATCTTAGGTATTCCAATATTTAATAACAGGTTGTTAAAATCGAAAGGTGCAACTGTGTTATTTAATGAGCTAACATGAACTAACATGATTCATTAACTAAGGTTAACTAATGAGGTCTTATTGTAAAGTGATACCAATTGGTCTTTATAGTTTTTTTTTTTTTTTTTTTTTTTTTCTTTTGCACTTAATCTGTGAAAAACTTTTACTTTATAAATTTTTCTGTATTTTCTTTATTGCATTTACATTTTCCGTTATTTTTGTTATAAGAACAGTTATTAAACCTGTTATACTATTTAGCCAGCACCGTTTTAAACTAATTCAATATCATGATCGACCGTATACCGTTATAAAAGCATTAGCAATTAATCGCAACATGAAAAATTGATATCCCTAATCCCGATATTTAAATTTAGTTTAAAAAAAAAGTGATGTCATAATAAAATTAAAATAATTATTCACGGTATTTAGAATATCGATAACAATATCGTGCATATTCATTAACGTGATATATCGCATTACCGAATACCGGCACAAGTCTAGTAGATAGGGATGCAACGATTATAGATTTTGTTGGAATAATCACAGTTTCACGATTATTATGCATTTATTCATTTCACAACATTATTAATGTATAAAATCACATGGACACTCTTATTGCTGCATTTAGAAACAGAAATAACACAGTAACCAATAATACAGCACAAAATAATAATAATAATAAAGACAAACAAATGTCTATCTCTCCAATTGGAATCAAAAAGGTGACCTCTGCTCTGTAAACATCCATGTCAGTATTTCTCTTTTGAAAATAACTAATGAAAATAGATCACAAAAGTATTTAGTGTTTTCAGTTTGTACATTCTTTACATTTCTTTTGGACCCGAGGCAGAAAACTGTAAACATGGTGAAAAAAAAAAATCTTGTTGGTTTTTGACTTATGCATAATACTATAAAAGGCATAATAGATAATGTTAGTAAGTATTATTAATATAGGACTATTGACTATTTATCCCACAGGGGAAACTATTAATAATGAGGGGAATAAACTGAACTATCATCGTAATCAACTGTCATCCATACATATTCATTTTAATAATTTTTTATAATAATTCCTATGATTTTACATGTGGCCTGAGACAATCATGTCTATTATTTTGGTTTGTGAGATCGGAGATCGGACACATTCAAACATTCAGGAGGACACAAACTTGTGAACCCTGCCCCGTGACTTTTATTAATAAAATAGCTTAGATACGGAATTGCTACATATTCATCACCAAGGAGAGGGTAAAATCACTGTTTAAGTAACTAAACTCACATGTTTGTAGAGAGACGCGCTGACGCAGGTTCACACACACACACACACACACACACACATACACTTCTCTCGCTCGATCGAATAATTCAAGTAGCTAAATGTTATAATTAATTAATTCAAATAAATGTGATCTTACCACACTATTTCATCTGTCTGATCTGAACTGGGCAGAATACTGAGCTAACGAGCCGTAGCTTCGCATCAGTCTTGCCTTCACGTCGTGAATTAAAATAGTTTAAAGCCGTGTATTCACTCTTTAGCAGCAATTTGTATGACATTATTTAAATGACATCCTGGTCATTCTTGGTGAACCCAAAATACTCCCACACTATCGACTTCAGTCATTTCTCTGGTGAAAATAAAGGATCGCTGTTTGGTTCCTCCGTCACAGTTAATCTAGTGTGTGTAGTAGCCTCCGTGTCTCTAATAAGCACAGCATTTAAAGCTGGTGCACCACTAGTGTAAGTTTGTTTTCGTTTTGCGCAAGTTGCAACTGTTCCATTCCGTGCAACAGAAACACTCGGTGTAGCGGAGCCTTTACGATTGATTAATTAACCGTGACATTTTAAAGCGCGGTTAATTGTGAAACCGGTTAATCGCTGCATCCCTATATGTAGACAAATATTTATTTTAAAAGGGCAGGGAGATTGACTACTGTCATTCACAGTGCTTCATGGGAGTGGGTGGGTGCTACAGAGTTCTTTTGGTGTGATTTAATGTTTAGTGAATCTCTTATTGGTGGATTATTTTGCAGAATCATGGGTAATGTAGTTTTCACCTGGAATTCTGCTGTTAAACAATTATTTAAAAAAAGATGAATTTTCCTCAATATCGTCTTCAATGAAAGCATATACCACTGATTAACCACCTCGTAGCTCACATTAAGTCTGTATTTAACAGTTTATCTTTGTTTAAAATGTATTGCCCTATAGAGAAAATGGGATTTTTACTTCTAGAACCCATTTGATGGACTCTTTAACACAGTAGAGTACATGATAGGTCATGTATTTTTGTATAACGGCCACTAAACTATATGTTGGCCCAGGCAGCCGAGTTACTACATAGCTGTGATACTTTTAAATTTACAGTATGCTGTCCATTTCTTTTCATATAATACACTCAAAACAACATACAACAATATTTTGATATAATTATCGTCTGATTGTACATTATCTCTTACACACCTTGGAGATAGTTCCCAGGTAAAAGAGGCCATCTGACCATCGGGCCAGGACGTCCTGCCCTTCTTCAAACTTGCTGGCGAGTCTGGCCGGGTCAGTCAGCCCATCTTTCAGGGGAAATTGTGACAAGGGCACTGGTGACTTGTGTTGGTGACTTGGAGTTGACTTTTGATGGGCGGCCAGGTTATCTGCACTTGCTAAGTCTCTATCAAATGAGCAAAACACCTCATTAAAAACATGATTCAACCACACTTTTGCTTACACTAACGCAAAAAAGTCAATTGCACATGATCAAATAAACAAAAAACGTTGAAAATGTAGCATCAAACTACCCTGGTATAGGTTTTAGAGGTATTTCCCATGTAAAAGCAGTGTAGGATATTTTTAGGACTGAGTGCACTTTGTATTGTCTGGTCAGTGAAGCGCCCAAACAGAATGACAGAGGAAGCAAAAAGCCTCTTTTGTTAGCGGCATAGCTGGAGAGAGCTAACAGGATTTCTCATTCAAAACAATGTGACTTCAAATAAAAGCCTCCCGTTCAAAAGCCTAAAGAGTTTGTTTCATTGGAATCAGAAAACGTATGTTTGAACCCAGTAATTTTTACCTGCTGGAAAGTGAGAGATGAAAGCCCCCCGCACACCCCCTTGTTTTATTGTAACGGATTGAATCCTGTCTGGATCTGTCTTACCTCATTCGGCCACTTTCCGGGTTACAATGCCTCACAAACACAAAGAACTACACCATAAACGGTCAGCAGGAGCTCCGCTGTAAATCGAGGTGGTGCTGCTTGTGCAAGATTAATCTAATGTATTAAGTGTTTAACACTATGGTAAACAACTGATTTGGCTCACACACGCTCTCGCCATTTTGGTTTCCCGCTGAGCGGCGAGTGCATTGTGGGACGCGCTCGCGCTCCGCACGGACTCACTTTCCCTCACAAATTTGAAAAAGCGTTAGTGGGAGGATGTTTACCTCACTCACACCGTCACATAACTGCGCTTCCGCATCACTATTTTGATTTCAGAATGTGACTTAAGAATGTTTTAATTTTGATCAATGACAAATAAGTATGTCCGAATATAAAAAGCCATATTTTAAAAAATAGAATTTAAAACGCATGATCCAAACTCTTAAAATGTCGTCTGTATATTAATGTTAGTTTCATGCATTTTTTGAAAAAAAAAAAAACGATTAAAATTTTCACCAAAATTTTGATTAAATTACTTGGCTGTAAATGTAAAGTGTAACCATCAAGTTAAAAGCATTACAATACTAGAGGCATACAGTGAAACTTTAACCATTATTGTACATTTCTTAAAAGATTTTGTAAACATATTTTACAAAGTAATGATTCATGATTAAAAATTGTGATATTTAAAAACCCCTAATGAGAATTGTAATGTGTCCACACGGTTTTATTGTGTCCCATTCATAATATTTTAATATTATTTAATATTTAAACAGTCCGCTTTATTTACCGCTATTATTTCTGAATGTAGGCTAATTGCGGTTTGTGCTTGAAAGTGAAAGTAACTCACAAGTAAATTAAAAGTAGTGTAACGCATTACAATTCAGAGAGTGTAATATTGTAATGTAACTAATTACTTTTAAAAGGAAGTAATGAGTAATATATAATGTATTATATTTTGGAAGTAACGTGCCCAACACTGTTAATAATATAAAAATAATTTTAAACTAGCCTAATTGTGCCAACAGTTTTTTTTACAAGTTTTTTTTTTATACAATAAAAAAATCACTGGTCAGTTAGACCAACACATTTTGGTCAAGTATTTGTATTTGTAAACAATTTAATTGTGTATGGATTAGGCTGTGCATTTTAGTCCAGGAGTTTATTATACCTTCAAATATCCTTTTTAATCACAAATAGGACATTTCAGCTTATTAAGAATTTACCATCTCTTATCTTATATAAAGCCTAACTGTAGCTAGCTAAAATATAATTCAACGTAAGACTTATCAACATTTTTGTTAGTGTTTTGGTTGTAATATCAGCTTAAAGGAAAGATTCAATATAACATGAATGTAAAGACCCGTGTCTTAAAAATTTTGAATGGCTAACGTGCAATCTAACACATGGCCACCAGCTTTTCCTGAAAAACATGCATTGCAAACAGATGACAATCTTACTGCTAATTTTCAAAGGTATTACAATATGGTGAGTGCAATATTGTTTTAGACCTTTAAAGACAGTTTATAAACAACTTTTAATATGAACTCATACATATAGCACTATATTATTGTGTTCTTCTAATCTGTTTGATGTATCATGCGTTCCCCTCCAGATCGAGGGTCTTTGCCCATTACTTTTAACACATTTTATGTGTTAAAACTCCTGTTTAACTCTGATACTGACGCATTTTTGTTCATATCAGAATCAAATCCATAATCAAATGAGCTTTATTGCCAGATGTTTACACATACAAGGAATTTGTTTTCATGACAGAAGCTTCCACAGTGCAAAAGAATGACAGTGACAGGACAAAAACACAGATAATAAAAGAAGAAAAAAAATAGTAATAGTAATAGAAAAAAGTAAATAGGGAATAACAATATACAAATGGACAATTGTACAGGTATATTACAATAGACAGTTTTGTATGTACATGTATATTAGTGCACGTTCGAAAATGTAAACTAGTATGTGTGTTATAAACTAAGTTGTCTAAAAGTGTTGTGTGTATAAGTTATAACATTGTTTTGTTTTCCACCATTATTGTCAAGTGTTCGAAAGAGAACTTGCCTGAGGAAGAACTGTTTCTTTGTCTGCCGTTCTGGTGCCTCCGTGCTCTGTAGTGGTCCGCCAGATGCACAGTTCACGAGTTAGTGGGTCTGGAGTGATGGGTCCAGAGTTATTTCTCGCCCTTTTGCTCACTCTGATGAGTACAGTTCTTTGAGAGTAGGTAGGGTTGTACCAGTGATTCGCTCAGCAGTAACCTGCACGAACAAAATTTGTCACTGGCACCGAACAAATGACGCTTCCACCCCCCAAAAGGGGAGAGCGTCTGCTAGGAAATAGAAGTCGGCTTATAGTGCCATTTGTCAAATTTTTTCTCCTTCAGTGACGAAGCTCATCTCCTCACTGACTCTGAAGAAAGAAGCCAAAGCAAGAAGCTCAGCCTGCTGCTCGCCGTAGAAGAGCCCCTGGCAGCAGAATATCGCCGAGCAAGCCGTGCCCTGCACCCATCCGACGGATTAAAAAGAGCACATTTTATGAGCAAATTTCACAGCGACGTTGTTGCAAATGTCGCAATGCGAGTGTGGATCATGCAAGGAACCCCCGCATAACACAGACAGGCACAGTGAGTGTGTCGCTTGCCTAGGCAGTGCATTGAATGCTCTCACTGCTCTTGTCCTGCTTCGCTCACGGATCACCTTCTTTCACAAAGGCAATCCTCCCCAGCCTGCTCTCCCATTTCCTCCCTCCCATGAGCCTCGGAGGAAGAAACAGCAGAGCAGCGGGGTTCGGTCAGGATTGAGTGTACTCACACCGGCCCAAGGCCTGTATGCTTCACACATGTGGATCAGTGCCCCTCGTTGGCTGCGAGCGGCTTAATTTCCTTCGGAGGATCTGAGGAGAAAGTTGTCACTGATTACTCTATGTCATTGACACCTTCTGCCACATAGTGGCCGTGTTCCAGCGAAGATCCTGACACCCTCCCTTCATCTCAACCAACACGGCTCAGTGCAGACTGCGAGCTGATCTGCGTTCTCATCAAGGCTGTAGAGGATAGCTATATCGCCTAGCTTGATCAGCTCCAAAGAAAGAGGAGAGGGTCAGGTCCCGCCGAGGCTGGACTTCCCTCAAAGAAAGCTTGTGTCTGCTCTCCATTCCCCACTAGCTCTGTTCAAATTTGACCCGACCTTCAGTGCGCGCCCAACAAAATTAGCAGACCCATATACTCAAAAGAGCATTTCTCCTGTTCGTATTACCACAAATGTCAGTTTCCCGCCTCCGTGTGGCGACCCGTCAATCGGGAAACTCAAATCGCTTGCAGGCCACCTCGCTTCAGAGGTATTATTTAAACTTCGGTTCAGGACAACGATGCTCACTTTCTCTGGTTCAAAGTGCAAATATGCTCTGGGGACTGTTTTTCATCTTTGGATCTGAAAGATGCTTACTTTCACATCCAGATAGCCCCTCATCACAGACCGTTCTTGAGATTCACGTTTGAGGGGGTGGCTTATCAATATACAGTCCTGCCATTCGGACTGTCTCTGGCCCCACGCACTTTTACGAAGTCTTACGGGAATCTGCATTATGAATTATCTTGACGATTGGCTTGTGTTAGCCAGATCAGAACAGGAACTCATCGCTCACAGATTGCTGTTACTAAAAATCAATTTAGCCAAGAGCTCTCTATCTCCCAGCCAGCGAGTTGTCTTCCTGGGGACAGTTTTCGATTCAGCCCACACAGGCATGGATTACGCCGTAACACTCTCTGACAATTCAGCGGCTAGTGGTGTCATTCAAACTTGGGACTTCACGTCCCCTCAGAGTTTTTCAGAGGATGCTCGGCCTTATGTTGGCCACCTCCTCTGATTCCTCTGGGCCTGCTTCACATGCGGCCCCTTCAATATTGGCTCAAAGCCCATGTACCCTCCCACTCTTGGTGCCTGGGACGTTTTCATCTCAAGGTAACCCACCGCTGCATCAGAGCTTCTTTCAATCAGGTGCTTTTTCACTTTTTCAACTTTGGTTAGTCTGTAATGTTGATGTTTGAGCATAAAAAGATCTGCAAAGTTACAAAGCTCAAAGTCCACTTCAAAAGGAGATATTTTATTTATCTGAAATCACTTTTCAAAAATTACAACGAATGACTCATTTGGACTACAACGCATATTTTCCGGGATTTGTGATATCACAAATACCGACGAATGGGACGAGACCTGTTGAGCTGCACTAGAGAAGGCAATGAGTGTTATCACTATGTCGGAGACGCGCTAGCTTTCCCAAGGCAGATGAATTTAGAGTGGTTACAATCATTTGGGTTTAAATCGCGCTCAAATTGATTTGATTTTGACGCAATATTTACACTGAAGCTCACAGGCGGCTATGGTAAGGGGCATGACATTTCCTGACCAGGCGCCGAGTGCTGCCAATCACAACACACACTGAGTGCTGCCAATCACAACACACACTGGCCCAGCTAACCAATCACAGCACATTTTCGTATTTCTGCCTTCATTTGATACAGGAACTATTCGAGCCGTTCATGCCAGACTGGGGAGAGAGGTGTTGTAATGTAAAATATGTGAAAATAATGTGTTTTTCGAACAACCTAGTATGAGAGCCTGTTCTGTACACCCCCAAAACAAAATCAAGACTTTGTAAAAGAGCATAATAGGACCCCTTTAAACCTTTTTTTTTTTTTTTTTCTGCAATAGCTGCTAGATCAGGGGCGCATCCCTTCCACCATCAAAGTATATGTGGGAGCGAATCATGCTCTTGTGGCTGGCCAGTCAGTCGGCAAAAAATGTTGCTGTTAACAACCTTTTTGTTAAGTTTCTAAGGGGAGCTCGGAGACTTAATCCACCTCATCCTCATACTGTGTCGACCTGGGACTTATTTATAGTCCTGGAATTGGCTGTCGCTGCGGTGGGGGGGTCCTCCCTTTGAGCCCTGATGAGCCGCTCCAGTTGGCCGACTTGGAGCCGCTCCAGTTGGCCGACTTGCGGCACCTGTCACTCAAGACCGCCCTCATTTTGGCATTAGTAGGTGTAGGTGACCTCCAAACACTGTCAATCAGTGCTTCGTGCCTTGAGTTTGGGCCTAACGACTGTAAAATCATCCTCAAACTGAGACACGGCTATGTGCCTAAGGTGCTCTCAACCCCGTTCAGAGCATAGGTTGTTACCCTTCTCACTCTTTCTAATTCAGAGGATGAGCAGGGTCCTAATCCATTCTGCCCAGTTCAGACTCTTAGAGTGTATGTTGAGCACTCTGGCCCGTTTCGGCACTCAGAGCAGCACTTTGTATACTTCGGATGCCACTCTAAACGGCTATCTTGCTGGAAAGTTGATGCTGTAGCCCTGGCTTACGCCGAAGAGAGCTTACAGTGCCCTATCAGGGTGAGGGCTCACTCCACCAGAGGAATGGCCTCCTCCTTGGAGTAGTCCAGTGTGATTTCTATTGTTGATATCTGTGTGGCCACCGGCTGGTCATCGCTGTCAACCTTTACAAGGTTTTACTGCTTAGATGTCCCTGTCCTCCAGGCATGGATTTTGTCTGCTTAATTCACCTAATCCCCTCTGAGTGGAAAGGGTTCTGCTATGTAGTCCCCAGTCGGGTGGCTTGGGTCTCATAAAAAGCTCATGCTTTTTAGGAGCCCTCATTGCGGGCGCTCGCCCTGTCTGGAGCTTCAGGGGGCAGAGCTGGGCTTAGTTCTGCCTTGCTAGGGGATAGGCGGCAGCGGTGCTATATATGATGCTCTCCCCGGGAAGCCTGTTAAAAGCGGATGCCGGAGTAGACTAGGGCTTTGAATAGGTGGATGCTCGTGAAATGGTACTAGCACCGTAACTTATACAGGTAAGTCTGGTCCTGGAAGGAACGAGGAAGGGCTTTGGGTCGTAAGCTGATCCTGATGCGAGGTAATAACACTCGGCAAAGGCGACACAAGCGTCGATGGCTGTGCTCGACATGTGTAAATCATTCGGGCGAACTGTCTTGAGCTAAGCTCGGAAGTCACCAACTTGACTGATCATAATAGCTGTTGAGTCTCTAGTCGATCCCGTAGATCTAGGTGGGGTTAGAACGCACGTTGTTTGGCGGGGCAGTTACATGAATGTGAACAAATCAGGCTTCAGTATCAGAGCAAACAGGAGTTTCCCCCATAAGCGTGTCAACACAACGCTCGTTCTCTTATCTCAGGGATCCGAGGTTACATTAGTAACCGGAGCATTTATGTACCTCTAAGTTGGCCTCACCAATGAAGGCGAGCCTCGCATGCCAGAAATATAAATGGTGCATTGTACTAGCCATCATGCTACCAAGCCTTTGATGAAAGTTACCAATGTAGTCTTTACATTGGACAGCATTGAAAAATATATAATTAGCTTTTTTCTATCATAAATAATTTAAAATAATTTATTAAACAACTGAATGTTAAATATGTCTATTTATTTTTCAATGTAAAAATTATTTGATAATTTAATGATCAATTATTTTATTTAATCATATTAATTAAATAAATGAAATTATTATCATTAATAAACAATTAAGTTTTTTTTAATTTATGTTTGATATTATATTGATTAATTTATTCTTATTTTATTTTTAACTGTCAAAAGCCATAGCTCTCCATATATTAAGGTCCATTAATGGGAATGGAACCAGACTTTGCCCTTTCAAATCCAGCATTGATCAGCTTAAGCCTCGAGAAAGATTTATTTAGAGACCTTTGACCAAAGCTGGCTCATGGCACAATGCACATTCTGTATTTTCCCTTAAATATCATAGGCCCTTTATATCAGTGCTATTTTAGTATAATTGAGATACTATTATAGTTTTTATTTATATTTTGAATTAGTTTTTATTTTATATTTTCCATTTCCTTTGTCATTTTAGTTAGTCTTACATTTTTTGTATTTTTTTTGTGTGGGTTGTGTGATGTTATTACTTTTTTTTATTGTCATATTTTAGTATTAGCATCAAGATTGCAAGTAAATAAATTGTTGCCTATCCTTGTGTTTTTACATATGTTATTTCAGTTAACATGTATTTTATTTCAAGTAACAAACATGTATTTTTATGGTTTTAGATATAATAACCCTAATGTGCAAGCTTGAATTAATCTTGCATAATAAAACACATTTCAGTCCAAAACACTTTCAAGATAGCCATTGGGCAAAAATAAAAATTTAAATAGCTTCCAAAATGCTTCCAAAAAACAAAAGACTCTTTCAATACCTACAAGTCAGGTCTATATTTCCTTTAAGAATATAACTTTAAGCCTGTACAGTAATAACAATAAAAAAAACTATATAGACAGCGCGCAAAGACAATGCTTGTGCATGCTTATGTGCTGCAACTTGCATTTTATTAGCAGTTGATTAGGTGTTCGTACTCGCAAATCATACCTCACAAATGTATTCTGTGTATGGCGTTCAATAGAGGGCGCCAGTAAACATGACGCACAGCTCGCTCAAGAGAAAAAAGCACAACATTAGATCGGCAGAAATTGCGTACGCTTGCGCCCTTGACATGCTGCTGTCTCGCTATTTTAAAACAGCTGCACTGTCAACCAAGACGACTCGGATAGCATGAATTCTTAATATATAAATTCTCACAGTAGCCTTCGTGGAGTCTAATAATATGTAAGGATATCGGCTGGCCGTGAGCACCGTCCACGTCATGTGTAGCGCGAGCCAAATCACTTGAAGTTCGCTGTACATTTCGGTTTTTTATTCGGTTTACGGAGACTCTGCTCTTGATAGCTGACAGTTTTTGAGATGATCAATTTCTGCAATGGCGAGGGGTCTGTTTTCACGGGCCTGGCTGTCAAAGACTTACCACTTTCAGGTAACAATCCTTTTTGCAATTTATTATGCATTATTGTTATGATGAATTATCTCTACGTCTTAGCGAATGCTTGGTGAGAATGAATTTGGGCAGCAGTGTGGTTGACCTTTAAGACCGAGATCATTTTTTCTTATCTTCAATTTATATATTTTGTTTTGAATGAGGTAAAACCGTGGTGCAGCTGCTGTGATCTGCTTTGAATCTATCAGGTCTTGATTAGTAACCATAGTCACAGTGACTAGCTTTTGAACTCGGGACAGCGGTTTCAAAATATGTTTTTGACGTCAGAGACATATGGTCAGAGAAATCTTCTTATTTATGGAAATAATTCCTCCATTTACTCTTGAGATTAATCCCCTTCACTGGATGAAGTTAAACTGGGTCTGTGGTGTCATGGCAGCCTGCAGCCCTGCACAACTCCACAACAGAACTAAGGAGCTTACACAGAAGCCAGGTGTAGAGCAGACATGTGAAATATTTTAATATTTTGCATGTAAAAGGGTTAATCATTGTTTATGATTTATATGAAAACGAGAGGCATTCATATAAACATTTAAAATGGCAAACTAAATTTGAAAGCCATTCATTCACATGACCAAATGGCTTTAAATATGGAATTCCTGGAATGTCAAATGTAAAGATCACCTTGTGTGAAAAAATATAGTAACAACTGACCCATATATTAATATCGATTTAAAATATGAACCACCAAGGTTGATATTTTAGGGTTATTATACACAATGTAATTAAGCTAATAAAGAATAAGAGAGATCTAGGACCTTGTACTCTGCAAAAGCTGATCAGTGAGCATATAATATATTATATACACACTACCGTTCAAAAGTTTGGGATCAGTAAGATTTGTACTGTTTTTTTAAGTCTCTTCTGCTCATCATGGCTGCATTTATTTGATCAGAAATACAGAAAAAAACTGTAATATTGTGAAATATTATTGCCATTTAAAATAATGTTTTCTATTTTAATATATTAAAAAAATTTCTATTTCTGTGTGCAAAGCTCAATTTTCAGCAAGCATGGCATTACTCCAGTCTTCATGATCCTTCAGAAATTAAAAAATCATTTACTATGCTGATTTATTATCAATATTGGAAACAGTTTTGCTGTTAATATTTTTTTGGATCCTGTGATACTTTTTTAGTATTCTTTGATGAATACAAAGTTAAAAAGAGCAGCATTTGTTCAAAATAGAAATATTTTCTAAATTACCTAATTATTTCTTAATAAACAGGAGTTGAGCTTTGATGTACATTTTTAAGAACAGAACATTTTTCAGAAATTAAAGGCAAAAATGCCACCAAACACGCACATTTTTAATGTCACTAATAAATCACATCACTAGGCAAAGAGTAAAAATATGCACAGGTAAAATTATAATATATACATAATAATAAAAAGAAAACACTCCAACAAACTCAAAACTTTAGTCTTCCATGGTGCTTTATAATGTAATATATAGGGTCCGTCTTATTTAAAATGTATTATAGCAGAGTGAATATTGTATTATGTATTATGATTGTGCATTATATGTAGAGGTAGATTTGATTTCAAATCAACAGCCATACTTGTTCAAAGTTTATTTCAATTAAAGTCAGAGTAAACTGGAAGTTGCAACCGTCTTTACTTCAGTATTGTAACATATTTTGACAAAAGATTACGAAGACAAACAATTTTTTTCTGTGGATTAACTTGCATGATGTAATTGTTTACCACAATAATGTGTGCTAACAAAGTTCATTTTGATTTCATGCTGACTTTAATTGAAACTGAATTTCATTATTTGACAAATGGATGACACTGCCTTTAAAAAAATTAAAAGTTATTTAAAAGTAAATAAACATTTAATAAAAAGTAGGTGTTGAAACGTTTATTTCTGATAGTGCTTACAAGAATGATGAATGTTGTACTGCACATGAAGTGAAGTGAAATGACATGGAATGGAGATTCTCGTAACTCACTTGGCAGCCACACTTCACAGCTGTATACCAAAAACAAGAAAATTAAGGTGTGAGTGGTCGAGCAAATCACATCTGACGGAATCAAGTCAAGTCAAGTCTGCTTTATTGTCAATTCTTCCACATGTACAGCACATACACACAGAGAATTGAAATTGCGTACTCTCAACCATGGGTCCAGTACAGATAACAAAATACAGATTACAGATAACTTAAATACAGATTAAATACAAAATACAAAATGCAACCATACAAATATACAAATAAGGTAAAATTTAAAAATATATATATAAAGCACAAGGCATATGGAGGATAGAGTGCAAACCAGTAAAGTAAACAACAGTGCAGATATAGTGATGTAGTGCAAAAAAATGATTTGTAGTGCAAAAGAGCTTATTTCAGACTGATTAAAGTGACAGTGTGTGTGTGTATTTGGGAGGGGGGGAGTGGGAGAGTCCATCAGAGGGGCAGAGTTCAGTGGTGCGTGGGGCAAAAGAGGGGGGGGGGGCAAGGTCGGGAGGGAGTTTAGCTTCCTGACTGCCTGGTGGATGAAGCTGTCCTTCAGTCTGCTTGTCCTGGCCTGGAGACTCCGCAGTCTCCTCCTGATGTCAGCAGACTGAAGAAGCTGTGTGTCGGGTGGGTGGGAGCACCTGGCCATGTCAGAGGCTTTGGCGGGATGACGAACGTGGCTGTTGTAGAGTCGGGCTGAAGGAGGGGAGAGAGGGCACTCAACGATCTTCTCATCTGCTCATTCACGTATGCGTTGAAGTGTCTTGCGGCAGGACGCGTTGCAGGTGCCATACCACACAGTGATGCAGCTGGTCAGGATGCTCTCGATGGTGCCTCTGTAGAAGGTGCACATGATGGGGGCCGGGGGTGTGGCTCTTCTCAGTTTGCGGAGGAAGTAGAGACGCTGCTGTGCTTTCTTGGCCAGTGCTGCGGTGTTGTCAGTCCAGGAGAGATCCTCTGTGATGTGCACACCCAGGAACTTGGTGCTGCTCACCCTCTCCACAGTCACACCATTGACGGTCAGAGGAGCATGCTGAGTGCGCACTCTCCTGAAGTCAACAACAATCTCCTTCGTCTTCTCCACATTCAGAGAGAGATTGTTGTCACTGCACCACACGGCCAGGCGGCTCACCTCGCTCCTGTAGTTTGTCTCATCTCTGTTGCACATGATGAATTGACTTGAGCTCAGTGCTGACAGTGCCAGAGCTGGTGTTTCCATGTGTCTAGAAAGCACCAAGCTGTTTCAGCAGAATGGTTCATAAGAACATCAGGGAGCATGTGGCATCAGATTCACGTGGTATTGATAGACCGTTGATTTGTGGACTTTGAAAATGTCTCTTTTCTTTGAGTTGATTACAATTTTACTTCTGTAACGTAAGATGTTTTTGAACAAAACAGGCTATTAAAAAAATCTATGGCAAATTGATTAATTGCATTTTTTTACGAGAATTAAACCAAGTCTGAATTGCAGTTCACCATGGAGGACTGCTTTCCTCCTGTAAGGCATTTTGAGGAGGCTTTTTAAAAGTTTGAACATTGGCGGCAGGTCAGATTAACCCTCAAAAACTTTTCAACATATCCCAAAGTTTATGGTAACATTTGACAACTCAAGATTTTAGAAAGGCTGTATTACTTAAAGTAGCCTATAGTAGGCCTGTCACGATAACAACTTTTTGTTGTGCGATATATTACCCCAGAAATAATTGCGATAAGCGATATTATTGTCATTTTTAAGACCATTTTATGCCACTGAATATTATGTAACAGCATAATAATGCAAGAAGGCCTACACCCTTCCAAATGACAACACACTTTTAATTCTTAAGAATATTTAGATAATGGAAATTAAGCATCAAAATATTAGATACCTTAAAAAACCTGAATAAATAGTAAATAAAAATTTTCTAACAAAAAGTGCAAAGTAACAAGTAGAAAAAAAAAATACACAAATTTTGGAAGTTTTTATCTATAGATTTCCCCCTGACCTTCTATTCTCTGTACCATTTAAGGGTGCACGACTATTGCTGAAAACAATTAATCACTACTTCGCAATTCAGAATGATATTTATGCACAAGAGGCCAACAGACCCTAACCGAGGCCATATCTGCAGATTAAAACTCCGCACCTCATGACTACACACATTATGTATGAGAAGCTGCAAAAGGCTGAGGTGCAAGTGGAATGTAAAAAACACTGTGACATTAATTTTTAAGTAAATATAAGTAAATATAATGGGCGATATATTGTGTCACCAAAAATTATTGAGGTCATGTACATAACAGGTGGCAAATCTCAATAAATTAGAATGTACTGGAAAAGTTCATTTTCAAGTAATTTAACTCAAATTGTGAAACTCTTGTATTAAATAATTTCAATGCAACACGACATGTTCTTTTAGACAGCTTGTTTTTTTTTTTGAACAAAATTGTGATGATTTTGGCTCACATTTAACCCACCAATTCACTATCTCAACAATTAGAATATGGTGACATGCCAATCAGCTAGTCAACTCAAAACGCCTGCAAAGGTTTACTGAGCCTTCAATATATGGTCTCTCAGTTTGGTTCACTAGGGTACACAATCATTGGGAAGACTGCTGATCTGACAGTTGTAAAGAAGATAATCATTGACACCCTTCACAAGAAGGTTAAGCCACAAACATTCATTGCCAAAGAAGCTCGCTGTTTTCTATCAACAGAGTTGGCTGCATGTTAACAGAAAGTTGAGTGGAAGGAAAAATGTGGAAGAAAAGATGCACAACCAACTGAGAGAACTGCCTTATGAGGATTGTCAAGTAAAATTTATACAATTTTGTTTTGAGTGAACTTCACAAGGAATGGACTGTGGCTGTGGTCAAGGCATCAAGAGCCACCACACACAGACGTGTCAGGAATTTGGCTACAGTTGTCATATTCCTTTTGTTAAGCAACTCCTGAACCACAGACAACGTCAGAAGACGCCTCTGACGTTGTCTGTGGGTTTTTCAGGAGTGGCTTACTTGGCTAAATGAGAAGAAGACCCTGGACTGTTTTGCCGCGAAAGTCCAAAGTCCTCTTTTCAGATGAGAGCAGTTTTGTATTTCATTTGGAAACCAAGTTCCTAGAGTCTGGATGAAGGGTGGAGAAGCTCATAGCACAAATTGCTTGAAGTCCAGTGTTAAGTTTCAACAGTCCGTGATGATTTGGGGTGCAATGTCATCTGCTGGTTTTGGTCCCCCTCATTGTGGTTTTTTGGGGTGTTTTTTTTGAAAAACAAAGTCACTGCACCCGTTTACCAAGATATTTTGGAGCACTTTATGCTTCCATCTGTTGACAAGCTTTATGGAAATGCTGATTTCATTTTCCAGCAGGAATTAGCACCTGCCCACACTGCCAAAAGCAAAAAAAGTTGGTTAAATGACCATGGTGTACTTGACTGGCCAGCAAACTCACCAGACCTAACCGCATAGAGAATCTATGGGGTATTGTCAGAAGGAAGATGAGAGACACCAGACCCAAAAATGCAGATGACCTGAAGGCCACTATCAAAGAAACCTGGGCTTCCATACCAACCTCAGCAGTGCCACAAACTGATCACCTCCATGCCACGCCGATTGAGGCAGTAATTAAAGCAAAGGAGCCCCTACCAAGTATTGAGTACATGTCCAGTAAATTAACATACTTTCCAGAAGGCCAACATTCACTAAAAATGTTTTTTTTATTGGTCTTATGAAGTATTCTATTTTGTTGAGATTTGAATTGGTGGGTTTTTGTTAAATGTTGAGCCAAAATCATCACAATTTAAAGAACCAAAGACTTAACCTACTTCAGTCTATGTGCATTGAATTTAATACACGAGTTTCACAATCGGAGTTGAATTACTGAAATAAATGAACATTTCCACGACATTCTGTATTAGGGCTGAATGATTAATTGCATTTGCGATAATATCGCGATATGAGAAAACGCGATTTTTCAATTGCAGAGGCTGCGATTACACGGTCACGTGACAGGCGAGAGTGACGAGGTGTGTTCTACTTGAAGATTAGATCGGTGTATGACATCAAAGTACGACGAAAAAAAGCATAAGGAGACGTCCCTGGGAATGGGAGATGGATCAGTTTGTGAAAGAGAAGAGAAAAGCCATAGATGAAGTCGAACAGACCCAGGCAGGTGCTGGTCATTCAAAAACTAAATGCAGAAAATATTACGAGGCATATCTTGCTCTCGGCTTCACTCAATGTGTCTATACCGGACGCTACAGTTGATGCGCCGCAAGGGCATAGTTTTGGCAATCATTTTTAACACTTTGTGTCAGTACGTATAAATCGAACAAGGCTATTAGTTTTAATGTCGCTTCGCTCCCATGTACACAGCGTCACTGATTAATAATGGTTCTAACTGTATTTTTTGCCAGCTATTCGCTGCTAAAATTTTTTTCATAAAGCAGCTATTTATATAATAGCCATTTCTGATGTTCGCCAATAATTAAGATGCACTGAAAGTTTCGGCTGCCGAAATTAGTTCACCGCTCAGGATTCACTTTTACGTGGTGTGACGCTCTGCGTATTATACCGCTCTATGCGTGTGTGCGCTCCGCTCAATCAGCTTCATCTGTCCCATGTGAGTGCTTCACTCATATACTGTTCATGCTTCATACGGAACAGCAAAGTCCACTCAAAAATCAAGCCGATAGGAAACATCGATGTAGTACAGTATTTTTTTCTGTTTGCAATAGCCCTACTGTGTTGTAACATGGTGTGGTATATGAGCATCTCTGGTAATGCTGCACTCTCATTCATTGATCTGCTAAACGTTATGCTCATGTGTCCTCTGATGATAATAGCTTTTTAGGATTAAACATTATTTGGATAATTGTAAAAAAAAATCTGAATAGCCCTACGTTGTGTTAGACTCTACCTGAAAACTTAAAACATTAATTTATTCAGTGTGGCCTAATCCATACTGTTTATATATTATTTTTTGGTTGCTATCATTAGCCCCCCATTTCTTTATTTTATTCTTAACTGCTTAGCCTCCTTGTCATTGTTTTTATTAATTCAAAAGTTTTTTTAAATCAGCCTAATTCTTCGTGCTGACTCCGCAACAAATTACCCAGCTGTAAAAATCAAAAATCCACTGAGCTTGAGCAAAACTTTGTTTAATTACGCATTATAACTTAGCTTATCGTCCACAATGTTTATATGCATGTGAATAAAAGCCTATATTAAAATCTGTTATATAAATTGGTCTCTTCATTAGAAACTAGCCTACTGATTGCCACCATTGATGGACAATTTTTAAAAAATAATATTAAAAATATCTGTATGACATTATATTCTGCAGTTCTTTTCTGTTGTACCGAATATCTATACTTTTTCAAATGATCATATCGAAGTTAGAAATTCAATATTGTGACAAAATAAATTTTGTAAGGTGCCACAAATTTGTTAAAATTTCCAAAGGGTTCCGGCGCACTAAAGAAAAGGTTGTGAAAACACTGGCTTAGGGCGGACTAGGCATGAAACCTCACAAAAAAAAAAAAAAAAAAAACCCGGGGAAATAATAATAATAATAACACAGTTTATTTCCTCTCTATGCTATGTTTCAATGTTTTCAGTGATGCCGGTGTTCTAGGTTTTAAGGGGGGTGCGACCAAAAAGTTTGACCACTGGTCTAAAGTTTAAACAACATTGTTTTAGTGCAGTGCACATGTTTAATACATATGGTTATTACAGTGACTTTGAATTACCTAAAGTAGTGTGGTAAAGAAACAGATTTGTTTTTTTTATTTCTGCAATCTACTTTAGTTTGTTTGATTTGTTACTGACTTTCATATTAATTTTTACACCAGGCTTATTTGTCAGTGCTTTTTGTCATAATTATTACATGCTTACAAGTTTGGAAGTTCAACAAATCAGTCAATGTGCTGTGACTGTAGTTGTTAAATAAAAATGTATTTTTCATGCATCACCTAATTTCATCGTAACGTATAGGCCTGGCCTACAGAAAAGAACTTTTATGTTTAATCTATCTAATAGTGTGTTTTGTCATACCTATATAAGGCTTTATGAGCTTGCTCTTTGTTGATAATACCAGACATAAGACTTTTAAAAAATATCCCAAATATTCCCGCAAAAAATATCCCTAAAGCACCTGTCAAGGAGGGCGCGAGCATCAGTTAATTCAGAGACATTCCCTTGAGGATTTATGAATATGAGTTAGCAAATCTTTAGCCATTCACTAGGGGGCAATCTGACTCCCACTGCTAGTTGACATTTAGAGCAGAGTATCAGTCACGCTTATTGACAGTGTAAGATGATTTACGGTTAGCCGTGTCGGAAATCCAACCACGGATTGGCATGCTATCTCAGAAACAGGCTCAGTCATCACATTGAATCAGGTAAACTGGTTATATATTTATGTTTCAGTATAATTACGCACGCTATACCAGGGGCGGTTCTAAACCTTTTAGGTGGGTTTCAGCCCCCCTATCTGTCACCTTAGCCCCCCAAAACTATCTTAACGTTCAGGCCAGTGCTGCTTCCTCAAGAAAGTTTTTAATTCTCACGTGTTTTAAGTCTTGTCAGTTTAAACATTAAAGTAATTTTAAGCCATTAAAATTTGAATTATACTACCTTTGGTAGTATAAGTATAGTATAAGTATAGTATAAGTATAGTATAGTATAAGGTAGTATAAGTCCAAGACAACACTTGGGCTTATACTACATAAGTAGTATACTGGCATGTTATACTACATCGTTTTGTGTCCGTTTCGTGGTTTCGTGTGGACGCGATATTTCTTGAGCTGAGGGAAAAAAAAGATCGGATTGGGAAAGCTCTGGCTTCATGTGGATGTCCCTAGTTAACTGAAACTAAAATTAAAACCAAAAAAAAAAGATTTTCATTGCTTGAAATAAAATAAACGTTAACTGATTTAAAATAAAATACTTCTTTTATTTTAGCTAGTTGCCAAGGCAACATCTCTTTTCCTTTTAGTCTAACGTAAAGTACTAAAATAACTCAAACTAACTATAGAGACATAGTAAAAAAACAAGAACTAACTAAAACATAATATAAAAATAAAATCTAATTCAAGAATATTAACAAAAAAATATAATAGTATATCTGTGATACTACAATAACACTGGTGTGAACCGGGCCTTAAAACAATGCTTAAAACTGCCTACAGTCTTGGTGAAGTCAGAGCAAGTTATTACATTTCAATGAAAGATTACTTTAACCTCAGTGATTTATTACATTGGCATAGCTTTTGGGTGACATCTGCACAAGGACACTAAAGTACTCTAGGATTTCAGTGCTAGCAATTACATTTACCCTCTTTTTTTAGATCATCTAAGTATAGGGTGTGGAACATTTGTTTTGCAAATGTGAGCAGAGATAGATGAGCATGAAGAGAATCCACTTTAAATCCACTTCACACTAAAATAACAAGTGTTTGTCTTCAAGTGTTCTCCTTAGCATTGTGGCAGACTAGCTGTGAAATACACTCTTAAAATAAAGGTGCTTCAAAAGGTTCTCCAAGCGATGCCAAAGAAGAACCATTTTTGGTTCCACAAAGAACCATTCAAACAAAGGTTCTTTAAAGAACCATCGCTTTCTTACCTTTTTATAATCTGAAGAACCTTCTTTCGCCCCCAAAGAACCTTTTGTAAAACAGAAAGGTTCTTCAGATGTTAAAGGTTCTTTATGGAAACCATTTAGGACAAAAAAGGTTATTCTATGGCAGCTGGAAAGCACCTTTATTTTTAAGGAGTGTAGGGCTGTCAGATGATTTCGGAAAATGAACCAGGGCTTACTTTATGTGTGAAATAACTTCTCCTGAGATAATTGTTCAGGGCTGAAGCTGCTTGTAAGCCAAATCGGTTAATTAAGCTGTTTCAGCAGCCAGACTGCAGTTTTCTGAACTTTTTTTTTTTCGCACTGAATAGTGCTTGCAAAGGTTAAGAGGAAATGTTATTCATAGTACTGTGGAGAAGGGCTGGTCGTAGATTTGCACCTCTATACTTAGACACAACCCTCATAGTCCTCAATGACTTATCCGTTCCATAAAACACAGCATAGTGAGATTTGGCTGCAAGGAGTAGGGCTGGACGATATGGCCAAAAAATTTAATATCACGATATATTCTAATTTCGGTCGATACGATTTATAATTCCGGATACGTGGACACTATTCCCAAAACCTCATAAAAACGGCAAGAAAGCCACAACAGATACAAACTTATGAAAAATGATGTACCCAAACTCTATGAACTACTCCCTATAAAAAACTATATAATATGTTAGGGAAAAAAAAATGCCGCAAATAAATAAATGTTCCCCTTGTATGGAGTTAGCTTGCATCAAACAAGGAATGTGAAATCACTGTAAACTAAATTGACTCCCTTTTAAATTTTACTTCAGACTTATAGGCTTAACATACCAGTCCAAACGTTTTGGACAGAAGATTTTTTTATGTTTTTTTAAATACTTCCATCTGCCACCAAGGCCGGCATTATGTGATCCAAAATACAGCGATAAAGGAAACGGTAACTTTTGAGAAGAGTTTTACTAAAAAAGTTAGAGAAAATAACCGTTTATTTGAAAATATAATTTATTCCTGTGATTTCAAAGCAGAGCTCTAGCATCATTACTCCAGTCACATGATACTTCAGAAATAATTCTAATATTCTGATTTGCTGCTCAAAAACATTTATTATGATGTTGAAAACAGCGGAGTAGATTTTTTTCTGGTTTCTTTGAATAGAAAGTTCAGAAGAACAGCAGTTATCTGAAATAGAAATCTTTGTAACATTATAAAAATGTCTTTATCATCACTTTTGATCAATTTAAAACATCATTGCAAAATGAAAGTAATAATTTCTATAATATACATTTAAAAAGAGCTTTTGAATGGTATAATGTATAATGCTACAAAAGCTTTTTATTTCAAATAAATGCTGACCTTTGGATCTTTCATCAAAGAATCCCGAAAAAAAAATGTACTTCAACTGTTTTTAAAATATTGATAATAAGCATATTAGAATGATTTCTGAAGACATGTGACACTGAAGACTGGAGTAATGATGCAAAAATTTCAGATTGACATCACAGGAATATATTACATTTTAAAACATATTGAAATAGAAAACAGTTATTTTAAATAGTAAAATATTTCAAAATGTTACTACTTTTGGATCACATAAATGCAGGCTTGGTGAGGAGACGACATTTCTTTAAAAAAAACAAAATCTTGCGTTCAAAAAACCTTTGACTAGGTAGTGTGAGGGCTGATTCTTATAGATTGATGAAACGTGCATAAACCAGGCATCGAGTATTGAACACTGGAGTATGAACATGCTCCGAGGTGCTTCAGAAACAAAGAAAAAGAGCAACAAACAAAAGCAGTTGCGGAAATGGGTTATAATGAAAATGCAAAAACTGCTTGTCTGCCACGCCGGAGGCGCTGTGGGCACGAGCGGTTTCTACCGTAATAGCTGTAAACAAAGCGCTGGCCTCCTTGACAAACGGGACTTTCAGATAAAAAATGGCCCATCAAAACTTTTCTGGAGACAGTCAGTTCCCTTCAGAGATACACACATATATAACACCCGCGACACGTTTTGATTTTGAAACTTGCAGTGGTCATGTTTATTCAATGAAGTCAAAGCCACAAATAAATCAATGTATGGGAACCACTGGTAAGGTATAGCGGAAAGTGTTTAAAAAATCATATCACCTTATGGAAAAAAAAATTATACACGATACATCTGAATGAATTATTGTCCAGCCCTACAAGGAGTGTAGTCGACAAACAAGTGGCATTTAGGGCTGAACGATTTTGGAAAATAATCTGATTGCGATTTTTTTTTTTACCAATATTGCGATTGAATATGCAATTATTTTTTTTAAAGCTCTTTATGTTCTATATTATTCAACAAAGACAAGCAATAAATCAATGTATAGTATGACCAACACAATATTAAATAGATTAAACATAAATGTTATTTTCTATAGGCCAGGCCTATATGTTACGATGAAAATAGGTGATGCATGAATTGATATGAATAACATTTTTATTTAACAACTACAAACACAGTATATTGACTGATTTGTTGAACTACCAACCTTGTAAGCATGTAATAATTAATAATAAAAAAAGCCTGGTGTAAACATTAATATGAAAATCAGTAACAAATCACACAAACTAAAGCAGATTGCAGAAATATAAAAACAAATCTGTTGCAACACACCAGAAGGGTTGGACCATGGCAGTTATTAGAATAGTCAGACAATACAGGGTAAAATACCGGCAAGGCAGAACAGTAGAGACAAGGCAGAGGCAGAATCGTGAACCAGGCGAGAGATCAGGGCAGGTGGCAAGCAATCAGAGTCCAGGGGAAATAATCCAAGTCGGGGCAGGCAGATAACCATCGGCGAATCAGGAAACAGTCCAAGATCAAAACACAGAAAACAAACAAAGGTATAACGCTCGGAAATGACAGCCATGGCAAATCAAGACTTCGCAGAGAGTCAGTGTGTGTATGAGTGGTTTATATGTGGGTGTGTGTATATGAGGTGCAGGTGTGGATTATTAATCAGTCCCAGGCATGAGGGGTGATGGGAATTGGAGTCCGAATGGGAGATCGCTAATACTCTGGGGACCAGTCCCTATGGTGGTGCGGAGGAGGCGGTACGGGAGCCTCCTCTGTAACAACCACACTACTTTAGGTAGTTCAAAGTCACTGTAATAAACATATGTTTGTGCACTGCACTTTTTAAACACTGTCTGTTAACTTTAGAACAGTGGTTCTCAAACTTTTTTGGTCGCGCCCCCCTTTAAAACTATTTAAAAAAAATCTGGACCCCCTTCCCGAATCCCCATCCCACCTCAGGCTACCAAATAATTTCACTAAACATTATGAAAAATTAATGCTTTTTTTTTATTTAAAAAAACCTACAGGGAAAAAAAACACCTGCATCACTTGAAACACAACATTTTTTGTGGGTTGTCATGATGTCGTAAGGCATTAGGACACACACAGGCTTCCTCTCGCCAACGAATGAAACCCACCGTGTCTACACCGGACGCGAGCAGCGCAAAATACAATGAACCCATTATAATAAGTGATGCTGTCTTGGATGTGGCGCGACACGACAAATCCCAGACAGTTAACTGATGCCTTGTTTATGATGTACTGACACAAAGTTAAAATTATTTGCAACGGTCACTTTGTCGCGTCAGTGTAGAGCTGTTTCGGCGCGACGCGACAACTGTAGCGTCCTGTATAGACACGGTGAGTGAAGCCGAGAACAAGATATGCCTCGTCATATTTTCAGCAATTAGCTTTTAAATGACCAGCACCTGCCAGGATCTGTGCGACTTCATCTATCGCTTTTGTCTTCGCTTTCACAAACCGATCCATCACCCATTCTAAGTTACGTCATTTGGCTGTTTACTTATTTCTTTTCTTTTTCTGCTGATAGCCCGCGCTCGACTTGAAACAGCGCTGCTTAGACCGATGGGTGTGTAATCAAAGCACTGCGAGCGCTATAAGAGAGCGGCACGACATATCTTATGCTTTTCTCTCGCCGTACTTGATGCATACACCGATCTGATCTTCAAGCGAACCACACCTCTTTTACTTCTCGCGTTCACGTGACCGTGTAAGCGCAGCTGGCCATTGAAAAAATCAGTTATCCTATCGTGATATTATCGTAAATGCAATTAATCGTTCAGCCCTACTCCATTGTGACATTTGTACTGGAATTTTGGCATTGTTCTCAGTTTATAGCCTCAGTCACATTCATTCATCTCATCATGATCACACACATCTGGATGGAGTTTTTCTTGGAGAATTTCCTGGATCTCTTCTGTTCGAGTTCATATGCATATGATTTGAAGCTACAATATGTAGCAACTAACTTAACCTTTTCAGAAGTAGATTAAGATGTTTTCAATGTGGTGATACAGGTTGTTTAGTAAGGGTGCTCCGATTGATCGGCTACCGATCACAATCGCCCGATAATCGCTTTGGGATGATTGATCAGCAGTCTCTAAAAAGGCCGATCTCAAAAAAATCTCAAGCTGATGACGCTGCCTTGAGAGGTTTGGCTCGACATGCAGCGGCACCCTCTCGGTCTCTGTCCGGCGTGGATGAAATAATTATAATGCTATATTTCTTTGTTAAATAACTTATAAAGTAATTTGAAAAGTTTCTGTTAGACATAATTTCACAAACAGCGTGAGCGAATCACCGTGCGCGCTCTCTTTCTCAAAATGCAAATGGCTTCAAATCACACTATAAGTGAGCTGCACGTTGCACAGTTGACACAGGAATTGTCACTTGCACTATCGAGGCAGTGTCGCATCCTCACTAAAGTTTATAAATTGCATTTTTAATTCTTGCCAGTGTTTAACCATTTAGCGCTCGTGTGCTCTCTTGGAGACCGTGCACTCATGCACACTCGCGGCGCACACACATAACACCAGGTTCACTTTACTTTGTTTGCAGTGTGTATGTGGTGTGTATTTTTTGCGCGCTCATGGGGGGGTGGGGGTTACCCAGATTAACGGAGGGATTCACACTGCACACACGGTTGCGGTCCGGCAGTGCGTTCCAGGAGCGGTGCGTCTGCAGCAGCGCAGAGATCGTTTCAGCACCACGAGTCTATTTTTTGCTGCGCCTCACGCACTGAATTAATGTGACAGCGCATTGTTTGCGGTAAATATGAACATGCATTAACACAAAAATGTAGTAATTACACCATAAATTCATATAATTAAAGTCTACTGTTTCAACAGTCAAAAGATAGGCTATGGCTTTTTGGCAGGTTTAAAGGAAAAGAAAACAAGGGGGGGGGGGGGGGGGCACTTTAGGACAATGGGCAAATAATTTAAAGTTTGTTATAAAACGCGAATTGCTGGTAATTAAGATTTAATGCAAAGAAAGGCAGTTAGAGCTGGACTGTTTCTGTCAATGGAGTTTAATTTAGAATGTGGGATAACGTAGGAAAACGTAGTTAAATGTTGCTTTAGCAACTATATTAAATCTAGAAGTAATGCAAAAATAAAAAAAGATAGTCGTGGAATAATTATTGAAAAAGATTGTATTTCATGTACTGTTGTAAATTTAAATAATACAATTTGAAAAAAAAGCCTTTTAAGTAACATGTTTGGTTTTGAAATCAAAATAATGGATAAATGTTTTGTTTGTGGTAAACAGCCACGGATCATTAGTGGACTCCTGTGTGAAAGCACAGTCTGTGCTGCTTCTGTACCACACATATGGACTACATACGCACTGCAAACAGAGTATGTGTGAACCTCACATACAGCCCACAAAATCAGGCTTGCGCTGTGTAAGCTATTGTGCAACAATAACACGATTGTAAAAACAAAAATACAGTGCATGATCAAACATTTAGGTGAGAAAAATATATTTTTGAAAAATATCTAAAAATGCCCCCACTCCACCCTAAAATGAAATAAAAAAAAAAAAAATCTTATCACAAGAATCACCAAGAAGAGAAGTCTTTTCAAAAATTGAAATTCAGGCCCGGAATAAATGCTTCAAAAATGGATGGATCATCCTATAAATAATTCTTAAATGATAAAACGAATAGAAGGCTGTAAACAAGCAGCGGTATCGGTGATCGGGATCGGCGATACTGCTTTCGTGATCGGCCTCAAAAATCCTTGATCGGAGCACCCCTAATTTTTAGTACAAAGGGCATCAGACTTCCAGGTAGGGAGGCTTACACAGTGTCTGAACTTAATTACATGACATACTTTTGTTGTTGACTCTGTAAATAAGAAGAGAAAAGCCTTGTTGGTTATTAAACTGTTCATCTAGTATTAACGATATAAGAAAATATCAAGTCCTGTTGGAGCCTAACTTTAGCAAGTTCTGCATAGAACACACACGATTAATCAAATTATAACCGAAATCGCAGTTGCCTAGTGCCATTATCAAATTGCTGCAATTAATTAAAAAAAATATATACCAGATTGTAGGGCTGCACGACAGGGAGCCAGGGGGTGGCCAGGGGCCACTCAAAACTGCAGTTTTGTGTCACTTTTTTTCTGAACAAAGAAATGCATTTATTAAGATGTGGAACCACCATATCTCTTTATGACCACATCAAATTGGAGAATTTTCAGACATGCAATTCAGCTTCACCTCAGTGTCAGGTACGAGACAAACGAGCGCGGAAAAGCTACAGCAGCCAAATAAGCTTCAGCAGAACAACAGTGAACTGCGGTCTGATGAGATGTTGTTAGACTATATGTCAGTAAAACACACTTTCCAGTCCCATCAGAAGTTTTACTGTGCTCACGGCGCACACTCTTCAACAGTACGCAAATATGTGGGGCATGCTCTATATCACTTCATCATAAATATCCCGCAAAAGAAACTATGAGCATGCATACCTAGTTCTGTCGTCAGCTAAGTCATGAAATTACCAAAAAAGGTGATTAAAGCTGCGGACTGTGCATGTATACGCAAGCACCACAAGAAGGTCTCTCAAATGCTGTACTTAAAATATTCTGCAATTCAAAGATCACAAAATAAGGCACAAAGCTGATATGTATTTTTAATTTGTATTAATGCAAAGTAAAATGGCAGTGCAGAGTGCCTTCTACTAGGAAAAATATCTAAATGAAACCATTAAAATGCATAAAAATAAAAAATTGTATATTTGGGCCTTTTGGTCTAGCTGTTGAATTCGGCCTTTTTCAATTTTCCTATCTGCATGGTCTATCCAGAGTAGCAATGTGGAAAGAAGCACAGCTTAGGGTTTTGAGAGGTTTTGAGAAGGTGACTGGCAATAAACGCTATTGTGAGCCCCTTTATTAAATACTGGTAGGTGAGGGGAAATAATACAAAAAATTGTATATTCTTCCATCCAGTAGTCTTGACTCTAAATTCAAAATAATCTCAATTACAGTCCAAAAGTGAAATTAAATGTTACTCAGTGTGTTTTGGCAACTAAAAAAGGCAAGTAACTATAGCAACACCATTTTTATACTGAAATAATGAAATTTCTGTTTGCACCCCAGACTGGTTGCGGCCCTCCCGGCCACCCCTATGAAACATCCTGGCTCTGCCACTGCGCCGATTATCGCAAATTAAAACGGCAAAGGCGATAAATGGGCGATTAGGCGAAGACTAGTGCCATTATCAATTGCTGCAATTTAAAGTTAAAAAATCATATTATACCAGATTGTAGGGGAAATCCGTGTACTCATTCGATCATTAGTTTGTTTAGTAAACTGGAAAGTAGAACATTTTGAAAATGGCTCCTTTTTCGTGTTTTTGTTTTTTTTCCCAAAAAACGAAAAACGAGAATTCATCTTAAATTTACGTTTTTCGTTCATGGCTGGAAAAATGAATAAACACCTTGAATATTCGATCTTTACATGTGGGCAGGAATGAAACACTCCTCTCCGCTGATTGGTCAGCAGAAGGATCAAACCGTGCCCTTCTTCAGTTCTTCCGGCAGTTCAGCAGCAGAAATAAATAGGTCTTCACTGCTGCAGTGTACGGATCATTCACCCTTTTATTTGCACTTAAGTTCATGGTTTTTCTCAGCAAACAAACAGGCTACTGAATAGCTGGAAAAACTCATACCGGGCAGAGTCTGATGACAGGGCTTTTCTTCTGTGTAGAACAGCGGTTCTTTAAAGTGGATAGGGGGGTCGAGAAATAATGCTATTAGCCTAAAGTATTTCCAACTGTAAAAGTCGCTTTTTTATTCATTAGAATGGCCTACTGTGGATTGTTCCAAGTGACATATGATGCATTTTATGTAAAATATCTAAATGAAAACCTTTAACAAGATGAGTAGTCCCCTTGTGGTTCATGTTTGGCACGCGACGGAAAGGATGCTCAAGGAGACGAGGACACTGCGGAAGGCACGGTTTGACTTCAGCTGGCCCAATCAGCAGAAAAGGAAAGGGGGTTTAAATTCCCGCCCACATGTGAAATCGAATTTCAACGCTGTTTTCATGTTCATCAATGAACGAAAAATGAAAATTTAAGCTGAATTCTCGTTTTTCGTTTTTTTGGAAAAAAAAAAAAAAAAAAAAAAACGAAAATACAAAAAAAGGGCGTTTTCATTTTCTATTTCAATATTAAATCAAAAAAAAAAACGAATGATCGAAGGATACACGGATTTAGGGCTGCACGATTAATCGAAATTTAAATCGCAAAGGCGATAAATCGCGAATAAATACAGTTGTCATGCGTATCTTTCAGTGAAGCAAGGTTCTGTGATCAGCAGTAAATCTCCAACCAAAGGCCAGAGGGCGCTCTCGCGCAGAAACTCCAAATACACCCCGCAGAAGAAATCCAGGAAATCCCTATAGAGGTAGCTGAATAAACAGAAGGAAGGCTACTGAGAAGCGACGAAACCGCTTCTATAGAACGACTTTCTTCGATTTCATTATCGCGTGTGATTAAGTCTGAGATTGATGAACGCGGGATTTGCATAGAGATTATTACTAAGCACAGAAAGAACCGGCTTTACTGACAAGATGCGCTATGCCAATAGCTATTCGATAATCGTGACCCTACCAGATTTGAAAACAGTTGAGGTACCGGCTCATGATCGGGTTTTCAGCGCTCCGCTCCGGTAAATCAGTCACCACCAGTTAGACGCCTGTTCCACACAAACGCAGTTCTTGGTATGACTTTGATTGGTTGGTAATAATGTAATTTAGGAGGTGAACGTTTAAACCATCAAACACTTAAAAATGAAAAGAGCCATAAATGGATGTGCCAGCAAAAGTAAGCAAAGGTAAAAGGTTACTATTAGTATTATTAGATACAGTCATTTGAGTCACATACAAAATTTGGGGCGATATATTGGTGTAGATGATATATATATATATTATTTACCTATATATAAGATATATATATATATAATATATATTATATTATATATATACGTTTTTTTCCTTTTAAGAGGGAATGTCTGACGAAAACAATAATGTTGAACGCGAATATATTCGGCTTTCTTCTGTCAAATTAATGTATAGAACAGGGGTGTCCAAACTCGGTCCTGGAGGGACGGTGTCCTGCAGAGTTTAGCTCCAAATTGCCTCAACACACCTGACTGGAAGTATACCTAGTAAAACCTTGATTAGCTGATTCAGGTGTGTTTGATTAGTTGGGGCGGTGGAGCTAAATCTTCCAGGACCAACCGGCACTCCAGGACGAGTTGGGCACCCTGGTATAGGAACATACAGAGTATCAGCTGTATGCAAAGTGACCCACATTTAGTTTTTGACCACTGAATGTGTGTACAATTTAACAATTTACTCCTGAAGCCACATTGAGATCCCAGTATCTCTGGAACTGAACCACACAGGGCCTTACCCAATTAACATTCCCATAAGAAAAGTTTGATAAGAACCAATATGAAAATATATAAGAATATTAATAATTTGAAACTTTACCATTGTCAGATAATGCAACAAAGTTAGCTAAAGCCCCCCAAACCCCCCCAGCCCATTTACTAATAGACATACCAATTCTGTATTAAAGAAAATACGTTGCTGCCTTCTTTAAAGAATTTTAACAACCTATAATTTTGGCCTCCAAAAAATATAGGTTGAAAAGTGTAAGTTAAATTGTATTAACAAAAAAATAGTTATTACTCAGTACAATTTATCCGTGGAGATATAATATTTTGGCTTCGTCTCAATTGATTGTATTTTTTCCCCAGAAAAAATATTATATAAATCAAAATTTTACCAGGGACCTTGTAGAGTGACAACAGCCTGGGCCCATTAGGCTCTTGTTTTAAGAGCTGTATGTCTTGGATCATGGATGTATAAACGTAAATTATCTGTAATCATTCATTGTAACTTCCAGTTGTAACTTTGATAGCACCTGCTGGTGAATTTCCAAATAGCAAAAATGCACGACTGAGTGTAGACGTGATGAGGAAAATTCATCCAGACGTCTAAAGACGCCAGGGGCTATTCTAAAACAAAATGAGTACATCAACTTGCTCTGCTATTTACAATGGCCTGTACTACATACAGTCCACCAACAGTTTGTGTGTGATAGCCCATAGATAGTGCAAGAAACTTTCCACCCACGGCACCCTGCACTGACATTGTCATAAGATTGTAGCAAATGCCCTGCACCTAATGGCCAAATTGAAAGTAGGCCCTTTTAAACAACCTTACCCAGTTTCTGGTCATTTGTGTTCAAGTGGAAAAACAAAAAAAAAAGTGAAAAACCTTTAAAAATAAACCCCAAATATCACGTGTTTTGCGTTTAAGGTGCTACAATATGGTAAGTTTTCGCCACTTAGAGGCGCATTTCAAACCATAAACCAAAGGCGAAGTTTGATGATGCTAGAAGGAGGATAGTCACGGAATGAGGTAATGGAATTAAATTTTTTAACTGTAGGGTTGCCCAAATTCGTGAATTTTCCAAGACTGGAAAAAACGTCCATGGGAATTAAGGGAATAAACGGGAAGGAAAATTTGCAAATGCAGGAATGGGACCTTAAATGTAGTTGATAAATATTGCCGCATAATCTTGGTTAAAAACAAACCTGATTTTAATGCAATTTCGTTTATTCGTACCCACACATTGCTCAATCGCCCATGCACCATAGAACACTGCGACGCGGGCTGTTGAGGGCAAACCATACATGCACTGCTTTCTCCATTACCCTGCACAGATCAATTTCTAAAACGGGTTCATGTGATGCTGTAAAAAGAACATTATTTGTGGATTTGGTTGTAATGAAATTGTCTTTATCGGTTTTTAAAAGTTAAACAAAAAAAACACATTATTTTACACATACGGTACATTATTGTTTCTCCTCATGCCCTGCCTTTTTGAAACGCGTCGATCTTTACAAAGCTCATAGGTCTGAAAAACAAGGTATGCTCTGATTGGCCAGCTATCAAGTGCACTGTGATTGGCCGAATATCTCAAGCGTATGACGGAAATGTTACGACCCTTACCATAATGTGATGCCGTGTCCCGGCCAGAGCGACCAGACAAAAACATTAAAACCCATTACAAACGAGGCATTTTGTTGCATCCAGTGGGTACATAATTACAGATTATAATGACTTAAACTGTCTTTTTACGCGTTGCTTTGCATCGTGCCGTGTAAACATAAAACCATGTCTGCGTTTGTGATTGGAGAAATTACAAACAAGTGCTACTCCACACTGCCCAAAAAACTCGCATTTGAATAGTCACTGGCAACTGATTAAAAGGGAAAAAAAATACTACGTGAGGCAGAACTGCCTTTAGTATAACGTTAATCTCCAGGAATCAGGTAAAAAGTTCAGTAATGTGACGGCGATCCACAGCACGAAGTTATTGTATTTCCTCAGCGACCAGTACGGATCAGCTTCAGGCATGATGAAGCAGATATCGTCCCCCTTTGGAAGACCAAACAAAGTAGTTTCGGCTTTCACAACGAAAAAACACAGCGGCCTAGCGTGAGCAAAAGTCACGCGAAGCCGGGCAAGAGTGAGCTGAGGCGGCGGGGTCGAGAACGGTGGTCCCGGCGAAGGAGCGGTGAAAACGGTGAAAGCCGATCCGGGCGATCCACAGCACTAAGTCCCCTGCCCCCATGTATTTCCTCAGCGACAGCATGGATTCAGGCTATAGGGCATGACGAAGTGGATATAGTCTCTTGGAAGGACCAAACAACGTAGTTTTCGCTTTCACAACGAAGCAGCACAAAGCTTTCAGGGAAATGGCGGCGGCTATGGCGGTCAACAAACTACAGCGAGAGATAAAAAAGGTTTACGCCGCTCTTTGCGTGAAGATTGAAGGGGGGGGGGGGGCGGTGCGTATGGCAAAAAATCTTCCCACATAAGTGAGGTAGATGTGGGTGGTGTGTAGAAACGAGACGTTAGGGGGTGTGGTTGACTCTTAACTTTTATAAAGAATATTTTTTTGGATTTGAGACTTTAGTCTTTGCAAAAATTTACAGATCTTCTTTATGCACCAAAGAGCTTGTAACACACCAAAGAGAAAGGAAAAAAAAAAATGAAATCGAACTCATATGACCCCTTTAAATCCTGCACATAAAGCGTCAACATGTCCATCTTGGTAAGTATTCATGTAAATTACATGAATATTACAAAAAATTGTTTAAAACTTCCTTGTGCTGTGTGTAATATACTGAGCAACTACATTAGGCTATACCATTGTAAAAACAAACACACTGACTGAACAAACCATAGACTGAAACAAACATTTAGGTGAGATAATAATAAAACAGAAGTCTAAAAATGACCCTCCCCCCACACAATCCCCTCTAGTCACCTAAAGGGGCAGCCACACTGCACTTTTCGTTCCATTGACTTCCATTAATACGCATGCGAATGCGTAAGACCGGAAACGCAAGCTCATGCGAAAAATTTCGCATTTCGCTGTGTTCCAAAGTTCAAGCTTGGTGAACTCTTGACCTGCGAATTCACATCACGTGAAGACGTGTGACCAGTAAAAGATCGATACGTCACTGCGTGACCTCTCTGTACAGAAATTCAAAAATGGAGGAAGCGCTCATTTTAGCCGTAGCGCAGCGTCCTATTTTATATAATACATCTTCAATGGAAACATGAACAGACGATAGAGAGAGAGAAAGAGAGTACAATATAATTACTAAAGACTAGTATTATTATTAAATTACATAATGTTGTTCGTTATTTTATATTTATATTTTCAGAATCATTTTAAAATTAATTTTGCACACCTCAAGAACTTATAAAATGACCTATTTAAAGGGAAAAACCTACAGCACTTAAAGCACAGCACTTAAAAACTGTAATATATATGGTACAGTCAAAACCAACATATTCAGACACCTTTGACATTTAGTCATTAATAGTTTATCCACTATAGTTTAAAAAAATTGGTTAAGGAAAATAATGACAGAGGAAAGTTATCCTGTGGCGATCCTAATCCAGCCGACAGCTCCTGAAATTAAAGATGGACCTCCCGCTCATTCAAGTCAGTTATAGAATAGAGTGAAAAACACAAGCCTTATTCCTTACGAGCTATTGACGCCGTCGCAAAAAAAAAGCACGCACAGCCACATGGGGAAATCCATGTTGTGTAACTGAGGGGGAAACCTTGGCATTGTGATGATGTCATATCCTTGCTCCCGCACAATTTCGCAGGGCGCGTCGAAAATTTTTTTACAAGTTCAAAGTCTAGTGTGGGACCGCCCTAGGAGGGGATTCCCCTCCATTTTCTCTGAAGCCACCTGTTGCATTTGAGCCAAAGGGACTACATCTAAGTTTTGATAATCTACAGATTTTTGTTCTATGGGATTCCGTAATAGTAAAATGGCAAAAAAAGTGTGTTTTACCCAGTAGCTAGGCTAGCAGTAGTAAAATAAGATATGAAAATCTAAGCGAGTGTTAGCACTATTTCAGAAATTATGAGGTATAAAACTAGCGCTCAGCTGTGATGCTCTTTTGAGCCAGTTTTCTGTATCACTCACCCCACCCCAGAGTACAGTACGGGGTCAAAAAGTTTGGACACACATTATATTTTAATTGGTTTTTAACAATTTGGCAATATTGTCATCAGCAAAACCTTATTTATGATCAAAAATCAGGAACAAAACAGGTATAAGTGCACAGGTATAATAGGGTACTCAATTTAAAATAATGGTGTTTTCTGTTTTAAATACGTTAAAATATAATGTTTTTTGTGATGCAGACGCTGAATTTGGAACATCATTACTCTAGCTTCAGGTACATGATTCTTCAGAAATCAATTCTAATAATTTTGAGGTATCCAAACAATTTTGGAAAAAAAAACCGTTGCGATTTCAAAATTCAGCATCACAGATTCCCCAAAAAATCCAAATTGTTCATTTTCTAAATTGTAGTGTTTGCATGAGGAGGCATATGACAACCAAATGTTTTAATCTATGTTTGTATGATAGTTAGTTTATAAATTTCCCAAATTTTCAATTAATTCCCAAAAAACTTCCCTGTAAAATCCCATAAATTCCTGGGAAGTTTCAAACTTGGAATATTTCAAAATTCCCAGGGACAAAGTTTCTGGAAAATTCCGGAAAGTGTCATGGAAATTTTCCCCACCCCTTGGCAAAACCCTTTAATTTAACCTGTACACCATAGTTATTCAAAAAGCGAATAAATCTTATACCGAGAATGCTAGACAAGAACTACACGTCAAAAGAACTATAAACTGACTTAAGTCTGTGGGGTAGGCCTCTAAAAAAAAATCACAATTAAATCAATAAAGGCTGTCGCTTTACACGGTTTTTTATGGAGAATCCTTACATATACGTACATCTGCGCTGTGTTGTTTATGATTGAGAGGAATTCGCGGTGAGAGCTGATCAGTCAGCGGAGACGCGTGCAAATGAACAAAAAAAATCATCGAACCCTATAGGCCATGAATCATAAGCTCAACACGAATCATGTGTGATGGTTATAATGCTGTAAATGCATAAAAAAAATCATGGCGCAACCAATGAGACGATCTAAAGTGTAATGCTGGCGGTCAACAACAATTTTTCATTAATTTGCAATTTTATTCGGCGACAGCCGTTAATAGTTTAGGTCATTAGATATTATCAGTGTTTGGTGAATTCAAACGGAAGTGAGCAATTCCTTATGCCCACTCCCTTCGGAAGGGGGCAGAGCCCTTGAAGGTGTTCTTTGAGGGGTGTAGGGACATTACTGTGCTCGATAAGCGTTTGGAAATCCTGGCGAAGGAAATGGATGGGGAACCAAAGGTTACCTTACAACGCGAGCGAAGCATGTGGTGCCGCATTCAGCACTATCCGCAGTTGGCACAAATAAAATATTTCTTCTCATTATTATAATTGTTTCAAATGTGGTCTAATTGGTCTTATTTCTATTAAGCTTTTTCAAAACTAAAAATTGCTTATTTAAAATGGCTACACTACCATCGTAAATAATATTCTGACGAAAAATTTTTTGTATACATTAAAATAAAAGACAAAATTAATTAGAATCTAATTACAGTTTTGTGTGAAATCAACACACCTTTGCCTTTAAAAAATGCGTTGCAAGATTCTAAAACTGAAGATCACATGATCAACAAACGGAAATCACTACGGGTGACCATCGCATGTTCCCTCGCTAACGGCCTTCGCTGGACTCTTGGAAAGGCCCTTCGCGAGGAAGGGATTCAGTTGTTCCACTATCACGTTTGGAAAATCCCACAAATGGCGTACCCCTTCCCGACGTACCCTTCAAGGGTTCCAAAAAAAGCCGTTTGGAATTAGTCCCCATTATTTAAAATATTAATTTCTCAGGATTTACAAATCCTTGGGAATTTTTGGGATAACATAAATACACAACTGCATAAAATATATAACACTGTGCAAGTAGTTTTTGGATATTTCATTACGAAAATCTTACATATTGTGCCTTCAAGAGGATTTAAGAATCATAAAAGAAACCAAAATACTGGACTAAAGGATTGGTGTTATTTGTTAAACTTAATCTGAAGATTTATTCATGTTTTACAGCATAGTTGCAAAAGTATAATTTTAAAAATACATTTGGACAATGTTGTGGAATATGTTTACTTTAAAGCCAACAAATATGGCCTTTATACACTTAAAAGGGTAGTTCACCCAAAATGAAAAATTTATTCAGCCATAAATTACTGTACTTTAATTTTTAGTCATTTAGCAGACTTTTAGTTCCAAACGGATTACAATAAAATAAGAAAAAGTAATTAAAACTCAAGCTAACAACTCTATTAACTTTACATATATATAATATATACATAGTTAATATATATATATATATATATATATTATGCATATATACAAATTAAGTAAATAAAAGAAAATTAAATTAAAAATGACAAACATGCATCTGTACAACAACATGTCCAAAAACAAATACCACCCTCAAGTCTCCTAGGTGTATATGATGACTTTCTTCTTTCAGACGAATCAGTCGGAGTTATATTAAAAATTGTCCTTCTGTTGATCTTTCAAGATGTTTCATTGCATGCATCAGTCAAAAAGCAGTTAAATAAAATGTGCCCATCCATTAAAAAAAAAGTGTCTCACACGCTCCGGGGGGTGAACAAAGGCCTCCAGTAGCGAATCGATGCATTTTTGTAAGAAAAAAAATCCATATTCAAAACATAATAATCACATTAATGTAGCTTGCGCCAACAGTCCTACAAGGAAGCAGCTCCGGGAGGATGACGTATGGAGGTCGGTTTTGCGCATGCGCCGCTCAGAAGTGGATCAAAAACAAAACAACGGTCAAGAATTAGAAGTACAAAATGAGGTTTTGTAAAGAAAAATGTCGGAGGATTTCTATTTAAGCCAAGAGGAGACTGGTTTTCCTGTGCTAAAGTAAGGAAACTTTGCTTCCCTTTGCTCCTGTTAACAAACGTTGGATTTCACGAGACTCACCGGCGGCTCGATGCGCAGGGGGCCCCCCAACTGACCTCATACGTCATCCGCACTTTTTTTTTTTTATGGATGGGCGATTTATATTATTTTATTCTAGTTCTTTTGGACTGATGCATGCAACACCCATGAGTGCCATGAAACAGCTTGAAAGATCAAAGGCAATTTTTAATATAACTCCAACTGGATTCGTCTGCTGAAAGAAGAGAAAGTCCAATTTATGGGCTCATTTCATTTTTGGGTGAACTAACCATTAATATACACATTACCGTGTTGTTGTTGGTTGTATTTTTCAAGAAAGAAAGGATACTTTATTCCGCAATGAATACTTAAAACTGATCAAAAGGGAAACTAAAGACTTGCATGTGCGAAAAAGAATATCTATTGTAAATAAATGCTGTTCTTTGGAATTTTCTATTAAAAGAATCCTGAAAAAAAAGTACAGGTTTCACAAAAATATTAAGCAGCCCGACTGTTTTAATTATTGATACTAACGATTAGCCAAATCGGTTGGGTTACAAGGTTTAAAATGGGGTTAGATTTTACTGTGTGAGATTTGTAGGTGTTAAAAGAATGACATAAAACAGAAATACGTTTAGTAAGAACGGTGCATTTACAATGTTCACATAAAAGACTTTAAAACAACACCATAAAGCCAGGTAAAACAAGGCCGTTAAAAAGCATTGCAGTCCATTGCACCAACCCTAAAAACGGTCCAAGAAATTGCTTTGAAAAGGTCCCAATGTGTGTGTAACAAGTGATATACAGCCAACAGAAGTGATAATCCATTAGTTGCAAAGTTTTTCTTCAGCTCTTTTCTGTGATGAAATGGTGAAGAGGTAAACAATATAAGTAAACACCTGGGACATTGGGTTCAATCAGATTTGTGTTGTACATTACGATAGTGTTAAAGTTCACAGCTTGGGCTTATGGTTATTTTCACTTTCCTTTCCCCTCAGGCCGCTGTCCCTATATTGAGTAAGTATCTCTTTCTCAACATGCTGCTGGTTTGTGGGCCGTTGGTGCTGTAGTGCAAGTAAACTCAACTTACACTGAGGCTGTGCAGAAGAGGACGCGAATGCAAGGAGGCAATCATTGTGAGGACAGCCCCCCTTTGACGGTTTTGCTTTCATTTTTCAGCTTCAGATTAATTGTAGCCTGATACATATTGGCCATTGGCGTATTTAATGTGTGTGGTTAAATTCCCAATTTTACATTTAAGAACATTAAACATCATCTAATGCTAAGTAAGTAATTTAAAACAAATTTAATGATCTGCTAAATTCACAGGGAAATGTAATCTTTCTATGACTGATTTTAATTTAGTGTCTTAATTTCTATTAATTTAGACAAAATAGTATAGAATTTTAATATTTATGGATTTATGGATTATTTGCCAATACATGAAAATAAGAATCATTTTAATATTGGTGCATCCCTAATAATAGTACAGTGACATTAAAGGGGTATTAGTTCACCGTAAAAAAGAAACAAATCACCTCAGGTTGTTTCTAAACCTTCCCCCCCCCCCCCCCCCTTCTTCCAGGGGAAGCAAAAGGACACATTTAACAGAATCGAAATAGGTCATACAATAGCTTTGTGAGCAATTCACAGATATGGTATTATTATTCACTGAAAAGCTTCTACAGCTTAGCTCTCTATATTTGAATATAGTGCCTAAAGATTAAGAGAAGGTTCTTGCGTGTCATATGATGGTTTGTCATTTAAGAATATGTATATTTGCAAATGAGATTTGAGAGCTATAGTGAAGGGACTTTTTGTATGACACACAAAGCAGTGGTAGCACACAAAGCATTCCTGGTCCTGGGGACCCACTGCTCTGCACATTTTGTATCTCTCTTTTATCTGATACACTCAGTTCAGTTCATGGAACTCTCACCTAATGAGCTGGTGATCTAAATCAGGTGTGTAAAATAAGGGAGACATATAAAATTTGCAGAGCAGTGGATCCCCAGGACCAGGACTGAAAACCACTGCAGAAGACTTATGTGCTATATTCTATATGAATGAACCAATTATTGTATATGTCAGTGTAGTACATTTTACAAGAAAATACTATATTAGTCTTTCTACTTCAAATTTTAATTACATTTTTGTTAAATTTACTAGCAATTTCTGAGTAAAATTTGGTTTAAAGTAAATCGTACACCATTTTTTTCCATGTGCAAAAGATTAGCTTAAACATTCTACTCAACATCATCTTTTGTGTTTTGTGGAAGAAGGAATGTCATATTGATTTGGAATAACAAGGGTGAGTATATGATGGCAACATTCATTTTGGGGTAAACTATCCCTTTAAACGTAAAGGTGCACTAAGCAATATTTGAAAAACGCTTTTGACCACTGTGTCAGACCGAGTCCCAAAACACATTCGCAGCCAATCAGCAGTAAGGGGCATGTCTAGTAATGATAGGGAGAAGAGAAAGCTCAGTGTGCAGTGTTGCCAGGGTCGCAGTCGCGGAAAAAATTACAGAGCTGCGGGTTGAGGTTTTTTTGGGCTACTTTTATAATGTACTGCGGCCACCTAAAGTGTATCTATGGACAAATAAAAATGAAAATAGATCCTTTTACTAATGTGTATTATACTTGGCAACTTAAGAATGGAGATGATGTCACATCACAACCTATTAACTTACGTGAGTTTCACCCAGAGCACAGCAGAAATAAACAGCAAGTCAAAGCATGTTGCTTATAAGTCTGCATGTTCTTCGTGTCTCTGTTTAAAAAGCATAGTTTTGTTTACAAACTCAAACACACGTGAAGCTCACAGTGATTTCAGCGTTTGCCTCGCACTTCATCTCCATAGCCTCTCCGAGAGAGCTTTTCATCGTATCTTCTTTCACGACAAACGTGAAATATATTACTATGATATAGTAAAATGTACTTTTCAAAATAATAGGCTGATACTATTACTATTATTTGTAAGGAATATCATTCAGCCCAAATATTTTTCATCCATGTTTTAATATCAAGCATACCGTTTTGTCGTGCATCATCTTATATTTGACAAAAATAAAAATGCAATGTTTTGTTGTAAATTAATTGTTATATTTTATTATATTATTACCAATTTCATTAGACAGAATTTTTCATGATAAATTTGTATTAAATAATAAAACAAAATAAATAAAGTGCAAAACACATAATTTAAAGGGGTCATATGATGCAATTTAAATTTTCCTTTCTCTTTGGAATGTTTAGCAAGCTCTTGGTGCATAAAGAAGATCTGTAAAGTTGCAAGACTAAAATCTCAAATCCAAAGAGAAATTCTTTATAAAAGTTAAGAGTCAGCCACACCCCCCTAAAACAGCTCGTTCTAACACGCCCCAACATGTCTACGTCACAATGTGGGAAGATTTGCATAACGCCGCCCAAATGTTCACGCAAAGAAAAAAGGCGTAACTTTGATTCTCACTGTAGTATTATTGTTATTGCCGATTGTCGCCATGTTGTGAAGACGCTGTGTTTTTCGTTGTGAAAGTGAAAATACTTTGGTTGACCTTCCAAAAGAGGATGATATCCGCTTCGTCATGCCTGAGCTGATCCGTGCTGGAGCTGAGGAAATACATCAACTTCGCACAGTGGATCAGCTTTCACCGTGGACGAAGCAGAGTCCAGCCCAGGGTCGTCACATGTGGTTGCCGCAATCCCGCCGGCCGCGCTCCCTCGTCGAATCCGCTGGCCGCGCCGTTCTAAAGCCCGCCGGCCTCTGCTAACTCAAGCGGCATCGCATACTCGGCCGCAGTCTCCTATAGGCACCCGGTGTGTGACGCTGTTCAGTGTGAAAGCGAAACTACTTTGTTTGCCTCCAAAAAGAGGACCAGACTAGAAATCAGTGGTTAAGTTATATTTAAAACACTGTTCCAGAACAGTTCAAACCAAAAAAATATTTGTGTGTGTGCAACGCATTTTATGGAGGACGTTTCCTGATCCTGGGAGAGTAGACTACAATGACGGCTGTTCTGACTCACCGGACTGTAAGTACGTTTTTTGATATTTAAAGAATTTGAACGCGTAAAAAGACAGTAGAAATCATTATAATCCGTAATTATGCCCCCACTGGATGCAACAAATGCCTCGTTTATAATGGGTTTTAATGTTATCTGGCCAATCAGAGCACACCTCGCTTTTCAGACCAATGAGCTTTGTAAAAAGCATAGAGGAGAAACAATAATGTACAGTATGTGGAAATAATGTGTTTTTTAACCTTAAAATGCATAAACACATGACAAGATTTCATTACACCAAATACACAAAATAATGTTATTTTTTAGCAGCATCATATTGACCCCTTTAAGAAAAAATTAAAGTGAATTTCTGGGCCCTAAATTAAACGTTGGTTTGAAAGAATTTATGAAAAAAAAACAAGTTATTTACATTCTCAAAGCATTTCCTTCCATAATAATGGTAAATGAATATTGTGATAAATATTGCTGTGATATGAAAAAAAATATTGTCATAACATTTCTGGCAATATTACCCAGCCCTAATTTAAAATTTTATCATGAAAAGTGCTGAAAATTAAAATGAAAGAAAGTGAAAAAAATGAAAAATAAAACACAAATAATTGAATATGCACATACTGCATATAAACTTGTCTTGCTAAGATTTAAATCATAGAATAAATAAAACCAAAAGGTTTCATTTAAAGGGCATTAATTAAATAAAGCAGCTGTCAGCTGTGATTGGACAGGGCAAAAATTGGGCTAGTTTTCATTCTTTTTGGGTGGGTTGTGAGTAAACTTTGGGTGGAAAATTTTTCTGGGACCTGGCAACCCTGTCAATGTGTGCACAGGACGGATATTAGCAGATCGACTATAGATAGCGAGAGATGGCAGATAAAAAAAAAATTTTGGAGGAACAAAACAGAAGGGTAACGATCAGTCACTTTTTCTTATTTTTTTTAGGTAGGGAACCACGTAAATTTGGCGCAGCTTTCAGAGGCGAGAGGACCAATGAGAGGAAGCCTGAATCGGGGACGCCGAGGGAGTACGTGAATTACACCGCATCGCTTTCACTTATTGATGACATCATACCTTCGGCCGGCAGGCATACCAGATTCGCAGGTTGTGCCAGGGTTGTGTATGTACGTGTGGGCCGGAGTTATCAAAATAGGGGCGAGGTCCTGTTGGGGTACGGGCGTGCTTGTTTTGGTGCTTTCAAATATCGTTTGGCAAAATTTGCTTAGTGTACCTTTAAATGAGATGGAAAATATATCCATATATTACCTAACCCCACAGCCCCATCTAATGGTATTGTGGTGAAAATGTTTCTCCTTTATTTAAGCCATTACACAACATCTTAGTGTAACACTTACTTGATTTATGGAATGTCACTTACATTCTCATTGAAATGGACCTTCCCTTTCCAACAGTGTGAAAGATACAGCAAAGGTGTTATTGATGGCTCTGCCTGTAGCAGCCTCTGTGAAGAAAGCTCACTGTATTTTGGAAGGTGCCTCTCCACCAAACCAAACAATCAGGTTTGACACTAACACACTCAACCATAGGCCCTAAAACAGAATCCAATCCTGCTCCTGGAAGGCACCTTCAAGAAGAGTCTAGCACTAATTAAACTCACCTGAACTAGCTAAATAAAGTTCTTTAGAATTACTAGAAACATTCATGCAGGTGTGTTGAAGCTGAACTCTGAATGAAGGAGGCTTCTCTATTGGCACTTTTCCACTGCATGGTACGACTCTGCTCGGCACGGCTCAGTACGCTACGGCACGGCTCGTGTTTCCTGAAAAACGTTTTCATTCCGCGTCGCCCCATCAAGCTCTCGCTGGATCTGCTCCTCTGCTATCAACAAGAGGAACGTCTGTACTTCCTCAACAGACAATGAAACAGTCACTTTTTGGTTGTTAAAAAAGGTGCGCTTGTTCAAAACGCTTGCGTTCGATCCTTCGCTGGCTGTGCTGATTTAAATCTAGCGGTTCTGTTGTGTTTGTGTCGCAAGTTCAGTGACGCAGGTAGTGACGATTCTCTCCGGCCAATCCATGATCAGCAGAGTTTACACGTCACGTTTTGGTAACGGTACGGTTCACTTGGAACCTCAACCGAGGTGGTACTAAAAAAAGTACCAGGCACTGTACCCAGTGGAAAACCCCCCAAAAGTGAACCTTACCGTGCCGTACCATGCAGTGGAAAAGCGCCATATGAGAGGGATTGGACATCCCTAAAACCACATACATCTCAGTACTGTCATGATGACAGTGTGTTCCTCTGTTGCTCTCAGGTCTATACAGGCAGCTGGGGTGATCATGACGGTGTCATCAAGTGTCAACTGAGTGACATCCTGCACTATGAGCTGGGAGAGGAGTTGGAGCCAAAAAAAGAGGTTGCACTCTTTGACAAACCCACTCGAGGAACCTCTGTTGAGAAGTTCAAAGAGATGGTTGCCAGTCATTTGAAGGTTTGGATGCTTTTTTTGGTTTTAGAAAATCATTACCGCTCATTAAAGGTCCTAATCACAGCACTGTTTGCATTGTTCGGCACTCAGTTCTTTAAAGGAAAGCCTCAAAAATGTCACCAGAGAGAGGTCTTGTCACTAGTTATGGCAGTTTGATTAAAAAATAAATAAAGTATGGAACGTGCATGGCATGGATGAATTGTCCTTAAATAGATCAATAACGTGCATTTAGAATTTCCACTTCAGGCTGACTTTAAATAAACACAGTGCCTGTAACTTTCGCAAGTCATGCTAAAATAGTGCAGCATTGTAGAGAATTTGCCTTCAAGTGTTTGTTTAACCTAACCAAATTCACTTCTCATGCCATTCCTGCTTGCAATTAAAGTTCTCACATTCTTGGAAAACCTGGAAGGATGAGGATGTTTTAAAAGTGTGATTTTTCTGTCAGATTAATAAAACCTTACAAGGTCATTGTTATAGTTAGTACATATTTTTTCTAGTTTATAACTATACTCATTTCTAAAGTATCTATATTAAATTATTTTTAACCATGCTTATCCAGTCATTTCAAATAACTCATGGAAAAGTCATGTAAATTCATTGGTTAGGACTTGTGGGAATGCTTTTACTAAGGTATGCAGAAAAAAAAGCAGCAAAATGGAAAGTGTTGCTTGCCTCACTATTGTACTTTGTTTTTGAATCTTTGGTTTTGTTTATGAAGTGTCAAATATGAACGGTGCTTGTGTCCATCTGAAACAAATGTTCTGAAAACACTTGTCAATTTGTGCTGGAGGCAAGCAGAAATTAGGTATGCATTTATCTCTCTACTTGCTGTACATCAGTCATGCTTATCAGGAAATTAAGTGAGCACACACTGTTCCAAGTGCCACCCTAAGCCCTCACGGTCTTCCTCTGAGTCCACACTTATGTGAAGTAATGCAACTCTGACTAAGTCTGTAAGTTTTGATTAAGTACACGTCAAGGACACATAACTCAATGCTCAAATGCATTCTTCTGAAACTTAAAATGGTGAATTAGCGAACATGCACACGTGGTGGCCATAGTAAGTCCACAGGACCACAAGTTCACTTGAAGTGTGCCATTTGGGACTGGGCCTCAGACAATTTGACCAAATAATTTAATTAATAGCTGTTCACTCCTACTATTTAATATTATTGCGTATCTGCAGCAAACTGTACGGCTAGTCCAGCTTTTAAAAATGGACAGGTGCACACCAGAGTTTGAAAAACAGCATTCATATCTTTTTGTTTTATCATCTCTTTCGTGCTCAAACTCATGGTATATTTATCATCTCTAACACAACTCAACCAGGCCTTGCCTCCTTATATTTTTTTGCTTATGCTTTGGGTGTGAATTATTTAAATGAGGGGTATTGTGACATGAACGCTCCCGGAAGAAAACTCAGGACTATTATCAAGGCATTTGAGGGAGTTTAGAAACAGTGCTTACTGATATAGAGAGGACGTGTGCTTTATACTCTGCAGTCTTTTCATGCCGAAACCACATTATCGACAAAGGAATGAAAATGTAAAAAAGCATAATAGGAGCCCTTTAAAATGGACTCCCTTATGATTTCCAGGTGTTTACCAAAGTTTTGAAATGACCCAAGTGCTAGTGTGAAAGCACTCTTATGGGCTTTGGCATTTAATTTTTTCACTGAAATCAGTTGACATCAATTTCATACAATTGGATGTGTATGAAATCATAAAATCATAGCAAATTCTTTGTTTTGTTTCTACAGGCAAAAGTTGGAGAGCAAGCCAACCTCTCCAGTTTGGTAAGCATGATTCTTTCAGTGGCAGACAGCAATAAAGACGGCCACATCTCTCTGCCAGAAGCCAAGTCCACATGGGCTTTGCTGCAACTCAACGAGGTTCTGCTAGTCGTGGTGCTCCAGGACCGAGACCACACACCTAGACTGTTGGGCTTCTGCGGGGACCTGTACGTGGTGGAGCGGGTGCCTCACACTCCCCTGTACGGGCTCAGCCTGCCGTGGCCCATGGAACTTTGGATTCCTACAGGCATGCGGCGAAACATGGACCAGTGGTTCACGCCTTCCTGGCCACGCAAGGCTAAAATCTTTATCGGCTTGCTGGAGCTTATAGAAGACATCTTCCATGGTACCTTTGGGAGCTTCTTAATGTGCGACATGAGAGCCAGTACTTTTGGTTACACCGATCGCCATGACCTCAGGCTGGTGGACGGGCGGCGCGTAGTAGCTGAGGAGGCCTTCAAACAGGCCATGATCCTTCAGCATTGCGAGGACGACGGGGACTGCGTCTACGGTGTGGACTGTAGGACTTTGTGCGACCACGCAGAACACCGCTGCACGGCTGAGGTGGCTCAGCCCAACCTGGCCAGGGCTTGCGGAGCACTGAAGGATTACCTCCTACGAGGAGCTCCGGTCCATCTACAGGAAGAGCTGGAGAAGCAGCTGTACGCCTGCATGGCTCTCAAAGGTTCAGCCGAGCAGATGGAAATGGAGCACTCGCTCGTTCTCAATAACCTCAAGACACTGCTATGGAAACAGATCTCACACACCAATGACTCCTGAAGAGAAATGAAGACTCACTGGTGACAACATTCAGATTCTTGAATGTCTTCTGAAGCACTTCAGGCCATTGTGAATCTGGCTGGAGATTAAAATGCTGGTAGCAACGTGGCTGGAAAATAGACTGATGGCAATATTCATTGCTGCCTTGATACGGTTTAAGTTTTTTTACGACGAAGGTAGAATTAAAACCATGAGGAGGAGGACTTAAGGAGTAATATTCACTTCTTAGTTTCGTGTTTTTTTTTTTGTTGTTTTCACACACAATTGATCAGTTGTCATGTTTATTTTACACTTCCTTCAGATGTTATGAAGGAGCAAATGACCCTTAATTTTGCATCCATTGTTGGATGTTAACATAGAAAGCTAAGGAATGCACTAGCCACTGACTGTGGTTGTGTAAGTCTCCTATTGTAATGTTTGTCACAAGAGCACAGCAAAAAGAGCCATAAAAGAAATGATTTTGAAAATGGACATAATCAAATGCCTTGATATGCATGTTGCCAGTGAGTGTGCGTTTTTTAGTTTGATTATTGTGGGTGAAAATACCTCATTCCTTTTACTTGGACAATTCTTGGAAATGGTCAGACTATGATCTGAAGGTAACAGATTGCAATAAGGTTAAATTTGTTGTAATATTTATAACAAATTTATAATACAATACTTTCAAAAGCATTAGTCTAATGTTAATTTATATATATGTACAAATACATTTACACCATCTCAAGTTGTATAATTTAATGTATTACATTACCTTAAAATAATGAATTACCTTAGAATAATATTTAGAAGTTAACATTAACCTAGATTAACAAATGCTGTAAACTGTTTATTAGTTTGTGGTACCTAATGCAGTAACTAATGTTAATGAATTTAGCCTTATTGTATAGTGTTAAGGCAGCTCACACTACACAACATTTGGCTGGATTTCCAAGGTTTCTGACAAAACGGAACCCTGAATCGCGGCCAAATTAGTTTAGTTTATTTGTTTACGGGGAAATGCGCATTAATAAACATACAGTGCACAGCATAAATGAGTACACCTCCTCTAAAACTTAACAAATTCAGCAATTACTCTTTACTTCGAAGACATGTTAGGGTTCTTTTGGAGATGTAATGTTCCAACAAGCTTGCTTAAACTCATTTGAACTCTTCCAGGGCCAGATTTCCACAATGGCTCTGAATCCATCTCTGGTCTCAAGAGCCCAATCAATCATTGGTGATCAAAGCTCCCAAAGTTCTGTGTTGCCTAGAGGAGGAGTACAGAGAGAATTGCCTGTTTCCCACAGTGGCATTCATTGGTAGTAAGCTCTTCTATAGGTATGACTGAGTGCTGAAGGTGGAGTGTGAGAGTTGTGCTTTATGAAACGCTGGCATGAATTCCACACTACTGTTTATGTAATACAAAACTTGAAACCGAAATGCTAACCTCCCCTCTTCCCTGCATGATTGGATTGTCAGCATATCAAGGATCTATTCATTCTCCAAGTGAAATCCTTCAGTGGACATTTATTTCCCTCAATCTTAAAGGGGTCATATGATGCGATTTTAAAATGTTCCTTTCTCTTTGAAGTGTTACAGCTCTTGGTGCATAAAGAAGATCTGTAAAGTTGCAAAGACTGAAGTCTCAAGTCCAAAGATATATTCTTTATAAAAGTTTAGAGTCAACTACGCCTACCTAAAACGGCTTGTTCTAATACGCCCCCACATGTCTACATCACGATTTGGGAGGAATGCATAACGCCGCCCAAATGTCACGCAAAGAAAGAAGGCGTCACTTTTACTCTCGCTGTAGTATTGTTGCTGCCGCCATGTCGTGAAGATGTTGTGTGTTTCGTTGTGAAAGTGAAACTGCTTTGTTTGGCATTCCAAAAGAGGACGATATTCACTTCGTCATGCCTAGATCTGTGCTGGTCGCTGAGGAAATACTTCCACTGTGGAATCCACTCAGATCGGCTTTCACCGTGGACGTAGTGGAGTCCAGCCCGGGGTCGTCACGTGTTGTTGCCACAAGCCCGCTTGCCGCCGCTCACTCTAGCCCGCTGTGTTTCTTTGTGAAAGCGAAAATACTTTGTTTGGTCTTCCAGAAGAGGACACACTAGAAATCAGTGGTTAAGTTTTATTTACAACACTGTTCCAGAACAGTGTTCAACCCAAATATTCAGATGTGTCCAGCACATTTTATGGCGGACTGTTTCCTGATCCTGGTAGAGTAGACTACAATGCCGGCTGTTCTGACTCAGACTGTAAGTACGTTTTTTATATTTAAGAATTTGCCACTGACGATTCAAACGCGAGTTTTGAGCAGTGTATAGCGCTTGTTGTTTGTCATTTCTCTGATCACAAATGAAGACATGGTTTATTTTGTTTAAAATGTTTCAATTTTTCCATCTTTCCATGAATTATATTAGTGATCATTAATAAAATACATCTTTTATATTTATTCAGAGGGGGTGTACTCATTTATGCTGTGCACTGTAACTGTGCCAGAATTAGCCGAAAAGGCTACTTTTCATCTGTAGACCCTTGACAGAATGTTAAAAAGTCACCCTAAAAACAGAAACAGAGCATCTTACACACATAAACACATCTACAAAGAAAAGGGAGTAAAAAGTATAATACTGAAAAAAATACAGATACATGAATGCACAATAAAAGTTACTACTAAAATACAAATATTAGTAGTTCTCTAGACAAAATAAAATGTAAGGAAAAGGAGATAGAGATGGCGACAGGAGAAAGCAACATAGCCAAGAGCAATTAGTACAAAGAAGCCTACTTTCAAGAATACAGTACTAATGTTGACAGTGCTGAGTGCTGCATTTTTTAAAATGAATATGAAAAGAACCATAAGTATCTAGTCTTCTAATTGTTGATGGGATGGAGTTCCATTCCCTTGCAGCTTTGACTGAGAATACAGACTGACTACATTTACATCTTTTGAGAGGAATAATAGTCCCCTCTTTCCCCACACCTTGTAGACCGGTGAGCAGTTGTTCAAATATTCACAAACTGTTTTAATGGTAAAGTCAGGCTATGAATAGTCTTAAACAGTAGACAAATATGTACATATTTGATCAGGTTATCCTTGACCAAATGTCTTGTACTTTGTGCACCTCATCAACGTTGTGTGTAGTATGCGGTCTGCTATGTCAAGATAAGAAAATTTGTGTAGTGTAAACACCACAGAAATTCAGGTAGTCTTACAGTTCTGTTGTGTGAGCTTGCCCTTATTGATCTGAATGTTTACAAAAGTGAGTCTTGTAAATGATGCTGGTAGGCCCTTCTCAGCCATGGAAGTTCAAAACATTTATCATTTTAGTTTGTTGGGTTCCTAATTTTTACTTCTAACTGACATGTCTGGTGAAAACTATTTTGATATGGTATTTTTTTTTAATCTAAAAACCATATGAAATGTTCATCACAGTCAAGATTCTTGATGTACTTATGAATGAAGAGATTAAAAGGTGCTTGATGTTTTTTTATCAACCATTTTTTTAGTGGGATAATTCAGATTGTATGTCGTCAGACTGCTTCGGTTTTGTGTATTCATAAATCACTCTGCTGCTGATTAAGAGTTAAATAGAGATTTTTATAAGATTTGATTGCATGACTTTGCACATTAAAAATGTTTCAAATAATATCCTAAATGCATCTTCATTGTCAAATCAACATTTTCTCATCTTCTACTCTACCAAAGATCACAAACACACTGTATTCTTTCCAAATTATTTATTTGGAAGCTTTCTTTGGAGCAGTTGACACTTCATTTCTTTAGTCGTCTGCAGCAGCGTCCTGTGCCCGGAGGAAGCTGGCTTTTTTCTGGGCTACTCGGTCCTTCCTCTGGGCCAGAGTCAGCTTGGCACGGTTCCACCTAACAACACACATATTCATCTCGAACCAACTGCTATGAAAAAGAAAAAATTACTATACCCACAAAGATAACGTACCAAGGGGTCAGAATAGTGTAAAAAAAAAAGTAAATAAACATCTGACATGTAAGTGTTATAAATAGTAGCTACAGCATATTTGCATCATGTTAAGCATCACCATTGAGATCTTATGGGAAGACTCAAGACTCAAACCTTTATCTTAGTCAACACCACTATTTGTTTTAAGAGCTACATGTCCAACTGTAATAAAATAACATTTATACAGTTTTGCCATCAAAACTACAACTTGCCAACACTGTCAAGTTTCATGGCAATATCAATTCCATGACAGTCAGTAGGCAGAGCAACCCTTAGATTAAAATCTGAAGAAATGATAGAAGCCTGAAAATGCACCTCTTCTTCTTGACTTCTCTCTTGGGCTTCTTCTCATGAACTGGGTTCTCACGGATGGAAGCATGGGCCTTTTTGTACATCTCTTCAACCTGCAGGAACCAGATAATCATATAACAATAAGTGAAGGTAAAGCACTAGATTTACAATAAATGAAGAAAATATTTTCAAATATTAAACTGTATGTATCTGCAATACAAATGAATGACATTTAGTCACCAGCATCATGCCACAAATAATGTGCATCTATAAATGATACAGTATTTGATGGACATGACACTTTCTTGTATTATTTACATTTAGTCATTTAGCAGAAACACTTTCTTGTATCGCATCTGCACCACCAAAAGCAAACAAATGTTGCCAGTAAAGTGATCCAGCGTTTCTTACAGAGTCCGGTGTGATGCCGTTCTTGATGAAGCGGGAGAACTGCTTCTTGTACTGCTCCTCGTCCTCTTCCATCAGATAGCTCATGTACTCTGACACATTCTGGCCCATAATGTGCTTCCTGTGCACCTCCGCGTTAAACTCCTTACTTTCAGAGTCGTAGCCTGGGAACCGTTTAGTGCTGAGAAAGAAAGCTGTAATGTCAATATTCCCATAGCAATGACAAAGATGAGACATAAAAGCAAAAAATAAAGCAATCTCTGCAAAAGCTCAAAAAGCTAAAATAAGTAAGCTGCCTACACAACATGCCTCATAAAGAAACAATTTGATGGTAGTAGGGCAGTGTGATTTGTCACATTTTAGTTGTAATTTAGATTTTTAGCTTCCAACAATTAAAGGGGTCATATGATTCTTTTTTAAATATTATTATTTTGTGTAACAGAATATGTTGACATGCTTTAATGTTCAAAAAACACAAATACTGTACATTATTGTAGGTCCTCTATGCCCCGCCTCTCTCAAACTCTTTGTTTTCTACAAAGTCCCTCCTTCCGACAAGCGCAGTCTGCTCTGTTGGCACACGTCTGACCCAGTGCATTGTGATTGGCCGAACACCGCAAGCACGCGTCGGAAATGTAACGCCCCTTACCATAATCGCGTGACAGACACAGTGATGAAGCTGGTATGTGTTTGCAGCACACAAGCTACTGTTAAGACAGCTGACTCCACTGTAATGTGACCCCCCCCCCCCTCTCACACACACACACACACACACTTACCACAGCGCGCAAACTCTGCATTAAATATCAATAGCAAATCTTAAACTAAACCCACAAACAGTAGCTGATTCAGAAGCGCCAGATTCTCATAGCAAAGTCATAGCAAATTACCTCCTCTCCTAGGTTCACGAAAACGGTCGTCCATAAAATGCATTGATATTCTGTTGTAAGTAATCTTAAAGATTACTAAACAGTTTTTCTACACCATTTTTACCCTATCGGTCCATGACTTTTGAGAATATTCATGACCTAAATGTTCCATTGTTTTACAATAAGAATAAAAATCTGTTCAAATTATCATAGTATATGTTAACTAAAATTAATGACTATTAATGCTACTTGTTTGCTTTCTATTTGTTTTAGTAATAAATACAAGCTGCAACTGCGCCAGACCTTACTTCACATTTCACATCACTGAACATTATCATTTATTTAACTGTGTGGCCAGGATGACCATTTTGGTGTCATTTTGTGTGTATTTCTGCTGCTTAAATGCAACAAGCTGCGCTATAGAGCCCTGCATTTCAGCCCGAGCCAAACGGCCCCAACTTATGTATGGCTTCAGGACAATTTTCACGTCATAGCTCAGACACAGACCAGGCATCAGGCTTGCTTCCTCCTTATATTTATATTTTAGATATCCATCAATTATTATGGTAATGACAAAGATTTGCCGCGCTGGTGGAAAAACGAGACCGTGCTACCGCGACTGTCAAAAGTGGCTCGGACGGTGTTTAGTGTCCAGCAGAAGCGAGTGCTGGAAGAGTCCCATGTTAAAGCGCACGCAAATCTTGCCGCAAAACGCCAGCAAGTAATTACCATAATGAATGCTCCAGGGGAAATAGAATATTCGCAAGGTTTCGGTTCATTTTTGTGAAGCGCTCCTGCTAAAGACAGAGACAGTAGAAAGCGTATCCTGTTTGTTTTCTAAAAAAGCACAACATATGCTGATATTGTGAGTGCACACAAATAAAGTAGACCCTTTACATCCCGAATGAGGTATCTCTTACCTTTATGACATCAAATATGGTTTTCCACTGTTAAAGAAAAAAAATGCAGTACGGGCTGGCGACGCCATGTCCGCAAAGTGCCTTGCTTCTTCTGCACAAACTGATACGCTCATCATCTAATAGCACACCTTTATCGCTAGTTGACCATTTAAACTAACATTGTTTTGTAAGCATTTAGATCGGCCATAGATTTTATTTTAGTCAAGTGGTGCTGATTTGGGAGAAGGCCAAATGATCAAACATGAGGCGGTGATTACACGTCGCCCTGGCCGAAGTGGGTCTTACTTTAAAAAAAAAAAACTTGAATGTTAACAACAAAAACTTTTTCCAACAATGATATGTCCCTAAATACACGTAGAAGACGAAATATATCTACCACTTTTGCCATTAAAACAAACTGAACTATTTGATGGTCAACAGCCAGCATGTGTATGTGGGAGAGAAAAGAGAAAAAGCCCAGGCTCCAGTCGTCGCCTCGGCCATGTAATCGGATAAGCTGTCGATACGGGCCGGACTAGGGCATATGTTTGAGCCCGTGCAGGTTCTGCTCAGCTTAGTTGGTACAAACTCAATACCACATACGCACAGCGCACTTTGGATGTGACTGCGCACCGCCTCCCCAGCAAACACGGTGAATGTGTGGCCCAAATGGGTTTCACATTGGCTACAGGGGTACAGAGTGCAGTCTAAAATGGCATCCTTATCTTGGGCCCACTTGGGTGACCCAGCTAGGACCCACATGGGTGAACCCAGATGGGCTCCCCATGTGGTTCCTAGGTGGGTAATTAATGGGAAATTTGTGCATGGGCTCAAAATGGGCTACACATGGGACCCTATTTGTTTGATCAAATATACAAGTGCAAACGTAATTAATCCCATATAGGGTGATTACATGGATATATATAGTGCACATATGTGTCTTTAAAATTATTTTTGTTGTTGTTTTGACACTTGGATTACTTAATCAACATCTAAAAATTCCGACACTCCTGCATTTGTACACAATTTTCCACTGACATTTAGCAAAAAAAAAAATGCAGTCACTTTAATTGTGCTGACAACTTTCTCACGAGATCCCATCCCCCCACCACCTCTCCCTCTCTCTTGCTCGAGATGCTTCGGCACTTCACAGAACGATCGGCGTATGACATCAAACTACCGCGAGACGCAGCCCCTCCTCGATCTGCAAGGGACAGATCTCACGCGATTTCATTCAGCATTTCCCATCCCCCACCCGGCATGCGCTGAATCACGCCGGCGCAATTATTCACTAACCTCTTTGCTGTAATTTTCGGGAGGAGAGGGGACGTTTGCCATCAGTGTATCCAAGGTAAGAATTACAATTTTAAAACTTAAAATGTTGAGCATGTAAATACATTGTTTACAAACCATAATGTTAACCGAAACATAGTTTGGCTTTTTGTCATGTTAAAATTTAGACATCATACACAGCTCGCGCCATATTTTCCTCTTATTTCTAGCGCCAATGTCTAAACGAAAATGTCTTTGTGTTCTCTACGCTCTCTAAAAGTTAAAGACACTAAAAAAGCTCATACTTAAACTGCAAAGTTTGGCACCCGGCTGTGTGCTCACGATACAGGAAGATTACAACGATGAGGTCAAATGGCTTATATAGCAGAGAAGCTAGTGTAAGCTAATCTAGTGTAAATAAGGTAGCCTGGGACAGATGTCGATTTGAAGAGTAAACAATAAGGCTGTTGTGCTTTTAACGATACATAAAATACAATAATATTACAACAATAATTAATATTTATCATGCAAACAGGAGTTTCTGCCCTATATAAATCTGCATCAGTTTGCATTTGGGTGTTATTATAAATCATACAAATTGTTATGATTATATAAATGTTTTTGCTTAAATTAGAATTAAATTTTTAATTAATAAGCATTTTTTTCTTACAGAAAGTAATTGGACGGTCTCGGATGTTGATGCAATGGAGCAGCAATTGGCAGACCCTACCTTCCAGAAAGTTGTAAATGTACAAGTTGTAATGGTCATGTTCAAATTATTCCAATGAAACCTTGCTTAATAAAGCATGCAGAATACATGTTCTGAAGTTGTTACAAGAAATAAATTTTTCTGGAGCTTAAAATGAACTTTTTTAGATAGTTTTTTTTATAAAGTTGTAAATGTACAAGTTAAAATAGTCATGTTTAAATTTTTCCAAATAAACTTTGCTTAGAAGCTTGAAGTACTGGTTTCTGTTTATTGAATACCTTTACAATTTTAGTGGATTTAATGTAATGTTTGGGTTTAGGGGTTAAACGTAAAATAAGGTAACCCAAACAGACAAATATATTCGCCCATATGTATACCTGTTGTGGCCCAAGAGACCTACATAAGACCTAGTTGGGTCCCATCTCTAACCCATGTAGGCACCAAATGGGAGCTACCTGGTTAACCCATATGGGCCCTATATGGAGCCCATCAAGGGCCCATCATCAGCCCATCTGTGCTAACCCATGTGGGGCCACCATGCAACTGATGCCAAATTAGCTGGCTCATTGGGTATCCGCGTTGGCCCCAGAATCAGTCCCAGTTGGCAACCCCTATGGGCACCCATAGGTTGTGTTTGGCGGGGTCTGGAGCGCGACAGAGTACCGATGGCTTAAAAAGACATGCAACTAAATATAAAATTTTCCTGACGAGCAACACTGACCCGATAGGCAAGTGCTCTGTCACTGTCCCAAAACGCGAGTGAAAGTTGTATCGCAGCGTGCAGCGGCTCTTGTAGCGCAGACAAGATGCGCCGATGTGAGCCGTTGAAAAAAAGGCAAAGAGAGAAGACCCCACACTGAATCACTCACGCGTTTTCAATGACTGATTTATCATCTGTGTGGACTGACCTCCGTCTTAGGGATTAGTTCCCTCAAACCTACATGCTACAGCGATTGAATAAATTCTGTGAATCATCATTTTAACGTCAAAAAGCTGTGGGAATGAGTAAAACTATGCGATATAGGCCTAGCCTATGTGCAATCCCGCATCGAAATTCAGGACCTGATTAAACACAGTTCTATTATACAGAGTTTTGTGAAATAGGATTTCAATGACTTTTCCAAAACTTTCTCGGTTTATTTATTTTTCCAAAACTTTTCCAGGCCTGGAAATTGCCGTTTTAAAATTCCATGACTGTTCCTGGTTTTTCATGACCGTCACGGAACCCTGCTAAATGCCTCTACTTTCGGAAGGCCAAATAAAGTGCTTTTGCTTTCGCCTAGAAACCCACAGCGTCTCCCTGAAATGACTGCTTCAACACTAACTGCGGTTACTGAAACCACTCCTTCTTACTTTGCGTGCACATTTGGGCGCATTATGCAAATATTCCCACATAGTTACCTAGATATGTGGGGGCGTGTTAGACGAGCCGTTTTAGGGGGGCGTGGCAGAGTCCTAACTTTTATAAAGAATATCTCTTCGGATATGTGACTTTAGTCTTTGCAACTCAAGAGCTTATCTATGCACATCAGGCTTGTAACACTCCAGAGAAAAGGAACACGTGAAATCCATCAATGACCCCTTTTAAACACACAAACAAGATAAAACAATATGATTAATTTAAGAGGTGCTTTTTCCCATCATTAAAGCCCAAACTTTAAAGTCCAAATCAATACGTCACAGGCATATATGTAGTCTCATTCAGGACAGGGTGGAGATTAAAAGAGTGTATAAAAATAGACTAAGCCACAAAAGCAACTTTGTCTGTTCCCCAGGCAGGACAAGTGACGTACATTTGGGCCTTGAATATTCAAATAACACAGTCGGCTTGAACAACAGCTGAGGGAAAGACTCCAATGGATGACAGCTATTAGATTCAGCATTCGGTCTTCGACAGTCCCTGCAATATACCTGCTGCCGTCTGTGTGAAAATCACTCACTGCTCTGGACTGATATCCTATAGCTTTACTAGACTGCTAGATTAACTTGCATAAAAAACGTAAGCGTGTTTATGCTATTTGTTTTTATTATTATTCATTATTATTAACATGGTACAATATTTTAATATAAATGCATATTTGCTGAATGTCAAATGGATTCTTTAAACAACAACTTTCAACAAAAAAAAACCTTAACTCGTGCAGGGTTTGTTACAGTGTTTACTTCCTTTTTAGTCATGTTTGTAACAATTTTGCCAAATTTAAACTGCAAATGTGGCACAGAAGTGCTTCTGAAGGGACATTTCTGTATTTGTGAATCAAGAAATTGCTATATAAAGAATAAATCTATATATTTTTTCAAATTGAATCATTTTCTAAATAATTATTTCTAATTAAGAAAAAATGTAAATTAAATATCAATTTCACTGCAGTAATTGCTATTTACTATCCTATCCTACTACCAATGGTAGTGCAGACAGTGAATCTGATCTACATTTAATTGATGTCAAAATGCCTATTCTGATAAGTAAACTTTTTTGGTGGTATTTTAGAGGTCATTAGTGACATCAGGCCATCAGTACAGATAATATTTTTGTGGACAATATTTAATGTTTTCAAAAAGATTTTTTAAAGCACCCAAAATTCCTGAATCAATTATCCACAGTCTAAGCTTTGCAAACTGGGAAAATAAACTACATGTACTGACCTGTGAGGGATGGACAGTCCTCCATCCACTGCTCCTTTGAGAGCTCCAAACACTTTGTTCCCTGTGGTGGTTCTGGCGAGTCCAGCATCCAAGTAGCATGTAAATGCCCCTGGCTGGCCATCAATGCTTTCCACATTAAATTCGTCGCCAGTTACCTCAACCTGGCCTTCGTAAACGTTATCCAGACCAAACTTATTCAGCAGCTGTAAGCAGAAAGCAAGTCTGAGTATGATTATACTCTGAGATGTGAACGGTACCAGACATTCATAATTGATGAGGACATTTACCCTGCGTGCACACAGTAAACCGGTGCAGTAGGCAGCAGCATAGTTTGTCAGTCCAACAGCAATGCCATACTTTGGCAACTCGTGAGAGTAAGCAGCGCAGACGATCGCGTCGCCTTCAATTTTGGCATATGCGATCTGAGAAAGATGCAAGATCATCCTGATACATTAAGCAACACAATGGTAATTAATAACATTTCAGTAACGGTGGCAAAGATGACATGGCAGTAGTTGTACCTGGCAAACAATATCCCTGTTGGAGAGTCGAACGATCATCCTGTACTTCGGTGTGTTGTACTTGTTCTTGTCTTGAATGACAAGTCGCTTGCGGGCAAAGTAGTCAGTTTTTCCCTCTGAAATGGTCAATTATGTTAGTCAACTGTTGAAAAAACAATCTAAGATGGCTTGCTTGTCCAAGATGGGTTTTATCCACTTGAGACCACCTTACTGACTAGCTAAAAACCAGTATGGTCAGGCTGGCAGACCAGCATAGGTTGTTTTGAGAAGTTTTTACAGCAATAATTAGGCCTGTCACAATAATCAATATATCGACATATCGCGCAATATATGTACATGACCGCAATCATTTTTGGTGACGCAATATATCGCCCATTACATTTACTTAAAAATTAATGTCCCTATGTTTTGTACATTCCACTTGCGCCTGTGTCTTTTGCAACTTCTTGTACATAACGTGGTGTAGTCATGAGGTGCTAGTTCACATTTAAAAAAATGCTTCTACAAAAAAAGTTTCATCTGCAGATATGGTCTTGTTTAGGGATCTGTGCCTTTGTGCATACGGACATCTGACCAGTGGTGGGCCGTCAGGGCCAGCAAAGCCTTCTCTGCTGATCTAAATCACTGATTTAGATTTAATATATTTTTTCCATGAATGTGTATTAAATTATTTCCAATAGTCTATTCTCTTCAGTTCATAGCTTTTCTCTTGGTTGCACTGCTTCCAGCAGTGTATGTTTATATTAGAGCTTTTATCCAATCATATTTCAGCAATCGTGTTGCCAGGGTCAAAGAAATCTGCCTTAAGGCCTTCAGAATCCTCAGTGCAGGCGTGTTAGCTTAAATCAACGGCAATGAAACCGTTGCTTTAACCAATCAGATTTCGAGTTGGCAGCACCAGGGCCATCTAGCTGGCTAACGATAATGTCAGCATTTTCCTGTCCTTTGATTGGATGGTCAGCATACTAACTAGCAAACAGCATCACTGTAAATCATTTTATTAAAACTTAGTAAAACATTTATTTCTGTTCCTCGGGTAGTTTCATGCATTAGAAAAAATATTGCCTACTATATGTAGATATCTAAAAGCCTAATGCCTCGAAAAACACCACACACACACCCTCCTCGGCACGCGGGGGCTCGGTTAAAGACTCGTGAGGTTAAAAAATACTAGAGTATGGTAGGTTCATTTTCATTTTTGACTCTTTTATCGCTTGATGCGTTGTATGCTGATTTTATTTGCGCGATATAAAGCCAGGTTTAAGTTTCCGTAAGAATATCTCAGTTTCCTGAGTGGAGCTGTATTAACCGGTCTTTTCCTCCGCCGCAGCGCCACTGGCAGAGGCAGACCAGCGGGGAGATGAGAGTCACAGAGGTACACTTTTCTTCATCGTCTTGTATGAATTATTTTATTGTTACTTGCTCACTTTCCCAGTAAAGCTGTGCTAACTAGTATTTTCCTCCCGCAGTGCGCTGGTAGACCGGCGGGGAGACTCGTGAAGACGGAATAAAGCAGTAAGAGAACATTCAATTTTTAGGTCAACTTTAAAACACATGTAATCTCCTTATTTGTTTTATACCAATGCTATATGTAAGGTATAAATGCGTTTGGGTGAATAGATGTCTTTAAGAACATCGGATGGACTGTATTTGTGTCATTTTTTTAGGTTAATGCTTCAGCTACAGATGAAGTGTTGCGCAATTATTAATTGGGTTTATTTCTTTAGTAATGACATTCATTCTCACTACATAAGATACCAATCTGTTATGTAGTGCCCTGTTATACAGCATTACTGTGTAATATTTATGTGCTATAGCCGTGGCTCCATTATGATACGAAGTTCTAAGCGCCATGCATTATTATTTTTTTTTTTCCTGCTCTTGTTTTCTGTTATAAAACGACTTATTTCTCGTTAGATCGCATAACAGAGTTTTTTTCCTCGGTTATAGCACGCTTATTTTCTCGTTATATCGCATAACGAGATTGTTTTCTCGTATAAACGACGTAATTTCTCGGTATATCGCCCACGAAGAGTTGTTTTCTCTTTAACGACTTAATTTCGCGTGATTCTACTAAAAAGTTGTTGCTCTAAGTTACAAAACTGCGCCAAACAGGTGGCACTATTGACCTACTACAAACTGATGGGGTGTTGTAGGCTATGCTGTATTTCCACTTTACTGTACGCTTTTGGGATAGAATATGAACGACCTCGTGATCTCTATAATTTGTACAGTATTGTTCATTGGGCTACTGACATTTAATTCATTCATATATGTTAAATGCTTGAATCAATATGACTTTTTTGTGTATTAAGTTCTTGCTAGATGCACGAGTTTCACCAACGCGTTCTGTGTCATAAAATAACTGCTTATTAAATCCAAGGTTGACGTCACTGTATTCTGTTTGCACCTGTATCTTTATTTGTGCTTCTTTGAGGTGCATTATTGTTAGTTAATAAGCGGGGATGTTCTGTTTATCTACAGTAGGACAGACTTCAACAACGTAGGCTATTTGTAATATGCCTCTTTTCCTTATTATTAATCATTATTGTTAATCATTAAATGTATATTGATAAGAAATGTGATGTATATATGTAAAAAAGTGTATAGGCAAATTTATTCACTGGATTTCTACAGTGTTTGCTAATCTTTTGTGTTTCTCATTTCTTTGTGGAAACTCACAAACCACACACACCCACACACACACCACACACACACACCACACACACATATAGCAAGCTACCATGACGCACTTTTCCAAGAGAAGCTTGTAACGCACATATATCAGGCACAGCATATAATGACTACTTAAAAATACAAATTATATATAATTTTCTCTCAAATAAAAGGAAAATTTAAAGTGAGTTGAATCCAAGCAGCTCTGAAAGATTTTAGAATAGTTCTGCATCTTGAAGGCGCTCCGCCTGTGTTTGCGGGGTTGCTTTGACCATTTAAACATGCTAATTACACAAAATGTTTAGCGTACTGTCTCTGGAAATATCAATCGTGATTGATCAGCCTTTATTTTTTTATTGTAGACGTTATTACTAGGCGAAGTGAAATTTGCTGAAATATCCACGACATAGGCTACAGTAAGAGTGCATGGTTTATCTGTCCATCAGTTTGAGTTTGTTACTATAACAACAGTAAATCAAACAATCATTGTACAAAAAAAAAAACTTTGTTGTCGATTAACTATACAAAATTCGGCCGTTATAAACGGAAATAACAACTCCGTTATTCGATAGCAAAAAAAGAAGAGAAAAGAGAAACAGTCGTTATACGCGCAAACACTCTCCTAGTCTATAAACGAAAAACAACTCCTCGTTCTGTCGAATACGAGAAAATCAGTATTAACGAGAAAACAACGCGCGTTATTTCGATATAACTGGAAAAGAAGTCTTATAACGAAACATGAAAAAAATTATATTGCATGGCCGCTTAGAACTTCCGTATTATGATGGTATGAAGAGATGGATTAATTCATGTAGGACGCCACTGAAGGCCTAGGTGTGAAATGCACGGCCCGCCACTGCATCTGTCTGCTAAGTAGGGATTGTGTTTTTCAGCAATAATCCTGTGCACCCTTAATTTACTGAGAAAAGAAGATCAGGGAAAAATCTGTAGATGGAAAAAATCTCCATATAAGTTCTTTGTGCATTTTTCTTTTTTTCTACTTGTTACGTTGCACTTTTTGTAAGAAAAGTTTATTTACTATGTTTTCAGGTTTTTTAAGGTATCTAATATTTTGATACTTAATTTCCTTGATCTAAATATTCTTAATAAATTTAAGTTTGTTGTCATTTGGAAGTGCGTTGGCCTTCTTGCATTATTATGCTGTTACATTATGATTATATATTCAGTGGCATACAACGGTATTTAAAATTACAATATCACTTATCGCAATTATTTCTGGGGCAATATATCGCACAACAAAAAGTTGTTATCGTGACAGGCCTAGCAATAATACACTCAGGTCATTTCATTGACAAATTAAAATATCCTTCAGTTAAGATAAAGGTACGGAAACACCTCAACATACCTCGCCTCCTCCTGAACTTGACCTGGTATCTCTTGAAATATGCCTTGTTCTTAACCACCTTAACGAAGCCCTGCTCAAAAAAAAAAAAAAAACTATCGTTAAACTGTTGACAAGCATGACTGTCCAAAACAACATATTCGGAAGCAATCTGACACGGTCACATATTGTCATAATCAAGTGATGCAATGCGCTACGTGACAGTAAACCTGAAACTAAATAAAGGAACGAAAATCTAACCAGTGCAAACAAAAACGACTCCAGAGGGAGAAATGTTTATTTTATGCGCTTTCCGTGTCAACAAAATTATTACTTGAGGATTTAGAGAAAAATGTGCCGCTGACGTTCACACAGCGACTGGTCTGATTGACTTCAATCTATAACCATCCCGTCGCTTCAAGTGTTCATCTTTAATGGAAATCGAGCTGAAATAGCGGGAGAGGGGACGTAATGACTAGAACATTGTAGTTTGGTGATTTACTGACCATTTTGTGATCGTTTGTTCTCCTTTAGGTTGGGAGACTGAAGTCTTCAGACTCCGATACTGCTCCCGCTGCACTGTGAAAAGGAAGTTCATGCTGCGCTGCGACCAGAAAATCAAAGCACTCGGAGACAAAAGTGTGTGCTCCTCTAGCGTCCCGGAGGATAGACGGCAGCATATTCTAATGCATGAAACTTCAACATTTCATTCAACTGCATAGATAGATAGATAGATAGATAGATAGATTCCACTTCATTATTACAAATGTATAATGATTTATTTATTTAAATACACAGTATGCAAGTTTCAATAGAAATTACATTTAAGTATATTTCAATTTACCATAAATTTAACAGTACACTTTAACCAAATTCCAAAAACACTAGAAGTAATTATGAAATAACAATGTCCAACTTAATTGGGCCAGAAATATAATCCATTTTCATTTAACTGCAATTAACATGCAGTTAAGTGTTAAACATTACATTTATTTGACACTTACATATTATCTTAAAGTACATTGTTGCTCCTGTGGCTCAGTGGTCGAGCATTGCGTTAGCAGCGTGAAAGGTTGTGGGTTCGATTCCCAGAGGACACACATACTGGTAAAAAAAATGTTGCCTGAATGCACTGTAAGTCGTCTGCTAAATTCATTAGTATTCTTATATCGTATTAACGAGTTGCAACTAACAATACCAATAATCAACAATAACAGTACACACTAATAATAAATACATATGAGGGGCTAAATGCAGCCTAAATAGACAATAAAACAAGTGAACACTCGTTAGTAAACGCTTATTTAGTATTTTAACAGCAAATGTCACAGTTTGTAAAGTGTTTAAATGAGTAGTGTGAAATGTGGTGTGAAAATGTTCATATAGTGTTGCAAAGAAACCATAACTACCGTGTGAACTTCCTTAAAAGTGGGGGGGACTAGATGCCACTCAACCTAATGTTGACACACAGTTCTAAAACTTCCTTTCTGCATATCGCTTCTCTGTCAAAGCTGGTCTCACTGGATGAGATTAACAATGTAGCAGATTCCCTTGGAAGGCAAACAGGATGAAGTCCCCAAGGTAAATGTTATCTCTGGGCCTATATTTGTCAGCTAAAAATTATAAAAAGTTTTAAGAGGAAGTTGTTCACTCAAGTCAGGTCACTTTAAAAACAAGCTCCCGAGTCACTGGCAGAGCTCTTATTTTGAGGAACTTTGACCAGTGTGTGAGACTTTGCTATAAAGCGACATGTGATTCTTTTGTCGTTTTGTTGTTGATGTATATATATGAAGAGTTTGGTTCCAAAACGCGATAAACGCTATTTAAAAAAAAAAAAAAAAAAATTTTTCTTTTTTTTTTTTTTTTTTTTTTTTTTTTTATTTTTGTTTTTTTTTTTTTTTTTTTTTGTTTTTTTGTTTTTTTGTTTTTTTTTTTACCAAAATCAGTATTGTATCTGGTCGGTATTGAAAAGTCAAATTTAAATTTTACGCAAAATGCGATATCCGTTGAGTTATTCTGTCATGTTTTCTCCATTTTTTTCCAAACCGCGACAAACCGCGTCTTCCTTTTCTACAGAATGGATATATCCGCTCAACCAATCACAGCGCACCATTCCACGCACTGTAAACAGTAACAATCAATCACAGGCACCATTCCACGCACTGTAAACAGTAACAACCAATCACAGCGCACCATTCCACGCACTGTAAACAGTAACAACCAATCACAGCGCACCATTCCACGCACTGTAAACAGTAACAACCAATCACAGCGCACCACTCCACGCACTCTAGACACTAACAACCAATCACAGCGCACCACTCCACTGTAAACAGTAACAACCAATCACAGCGCACCATTCCACGCACTGTAAACAGTAACAACCAATCACAGCGCACCAATCCACGCCCTGTAAACAGTATCAACCAATCACAGCACACCACTCCACGCACTCTTGACAGTAATAAAAAATAAAAAACTCTAGACTCCTAGTTTTTCTCATCTACTTTGTACTTTTGATCAACAAACAAACACAAAAAAATTAGGGCTGCACAATAAATCACATGTGATTGTCATGCGCATCTCGTCAGTAAAGCCGGTTCTGTGAATAGGTAATCTCCATCACGTGCTTTTAGATGGAGCAGCATTTAATACACAGAGCCATAGATCACTGCAATATCGCGTTCATAATCGCAGATGAGTCGCATTCGATTATGAACGCGATATTGAGTAGCTTGTCAGTGTAAGTGTTTTTATTTATGCCATTTATGTTTTTGTTAATACAGCGTATAGCACTAGTCAACTAAATGAATGTAACATGGCAAAGATGAATGCACTTTTCGAAGTTGAATGTAAGGGAAATGTCATTCTGGAATTTCTGTAGTCTAATGTGATATTGTTGTTCATGTATATTCATGATGAAATTTTCTTTTATTGTAATTAATTTATAGCATTAACAAAATGACCCGTTGAATTATTTTTGGGAGCGATGACTGATTGAATGTATTTTTAGTCCAGTGCCTGTATATAAGATTAGTATTGACCAAGTTCAGAGGCTGTCATATGTGGATCAACTTACTATGTTGTGTATTTTCAACAGTTTCAATATGAAAAATAACTTTTATATTGATTCAATGGATTTATTGCATTTTGAAAAAAAAAAAAAAAAAACGTGTCATGGAATTATTGCATTTTGGGAAAAAAAATAATAAAATTTTATAATAAATCTTCGAAAATCAAAATCTGGATTTGAATTTTTAATGTTAGTATAACCTAAAGATGCTATGTGAAAGTTTGAAACAGAAAATAGTGGTTTTCATCTTGACACTTTCTTGTTAAGAAAACACATTTTTACTCAAATTAATAAAAATGGATTTATAGCGTTTTGGAACCAAATCTTCATAGATATATATATATTATAAAGGAATATTTACAGTGGGGAAGAAAAGTATTTAGTCAGCCACCAATTGTGCAAGTTCTCCCACTTAAAAAGAGGAGAGAGGCCTATAATTTTCATCATAGGTATACCTCAACTATGAGAGACAAAATGAGAAAAAAAATCCAGAAAATCACATTGTAGGATTTTTAAAGAATTAATTGGTAAATTCCTCGGTAAAATAAGTATTTGGTCACCTACAAACAAGCAAGATTTTCTGGCTCTCACAGACCTGTAACTTCTTCTTTAAGAGGCGCCTCTGTCCTCCACTCGTTACCTGTATTAATGGCATCTGTTATCAGTATAAAGACACCTGTCCACAACCTCAAACATTCACACTCCAAACTCCACAATGGCCAAGACCAAAGAGCTGTCAAAAGGACACCAGAAACAATTGTAGACCTGCACCAGGCTGGGAAGACTGAATCTGCAATAGGTAAGCAGCTTGGTGTGAAGAAATCAACTGTGGGAGCAATTATTAGAAAATGGAAGACATACAAGACCACTGATAATCTCCCTCGATCTGGGGCTCCACGCAAGATCTCACCCCGTGGGGTCAAAATGATCACAAGAACTGTGAGCAAAAATACCAGAACCACACGGGGGGGACCTAGTGAATGACCTCCAGAGAGCTGGGACCAAAGTAACAAAAGCTACCATCAGTAACACACTGCGCCGCCAGGGACTCAAATCCTGCAGTGCCAGACGTGTCCCTGCTTAAGCAGTACATGGTCAAGGCACGCTGAAGTGTAGAGAGCATTTGGAGAGCCAGAAGAGGACTGGGAGAATAGAATGTCATATGGTCAGATGAAACCAAAATATAACTTTTTGGTAAAAACTCAAATTGGTGTCGTGTTTGGAGGAGAAAAAGAATGCTGGTTGCATCCAAAGAAACACCCATACCTACTGGAAGCATGGGGTGGAAACTCATGCTTGGGGTGGTTTTCTGCAAAAGGGACAGGACGACTGATCCGGTAAACGAAAGAAGGAATGGGGCCATGTATCGTGAGATTTTGAGTGAAACCCCCCTTCCATCAGCAAGGGCATTGAAGATGAAACGTGGCTGGGTCTTTCAGCATGACAATGATCCCAAACACACCGCCCGGGCAACGAAGGAGTGGCTTCGTAAGAAGCATTTCAAGGTCCTGGAGTGGCCTAGCCAGTCTCCAGATCTCACCCCCATAGAAAAATCTTTGGGGGAGTTGAAAATCCGTTGTTGCCCGCGACAGCCCAAAACGATTACTGATCTTAGAGGAGATCTGCATGGAGGAATGGGCCAAAATACCAGCAAAACAGTGTGTGAAAACCGTGTGAAAAAGACTTACAGAAATGTTTGACCTCTGTCATTGCCAACAAAGGGTATATAACAAAGTATTGAGATTAAATTTTGCTATTGACCAAATACTTATTTTCCACCATAATTTGCAAATAAATTCTTTAAAAATCCTACAATGTGATTTTCTGGATTTTTTTTCTCATTTTGTCTCTCATAGTTGAGGTATACCTATGATTAAAATTACAGGCCTCTCTCATCTTTTTAAGTGTGAGAACTTTCACAATTGGTGGCTGACTAAATACTTTTTTCCCCCACTGTATATGTGTGTGTGTGTGTGTGTGTATTTTGTGTGTTTCTGTCATTTAATGATGTTTTAGCTCATTGGAGAGAATTACTCAGTTTCTAAGACATCCTGCTTTGCTTTGAGTGTTACATATGGACTCTTTGACTGTATCATCTCTGTCTCCCTCAACGGGATCTCAGCTCAGTGTGGATGACATGAAGTTACTTGCTAAACTAGAGGAACAGAACAGGTCACTTCTTCACACCCATACCACACTGTTTCCTAGAAACAACAATTTAAACTAAAAAGTTGCACATTACATTACTGATACATCTCTGTTTCCACACTGTGTGCCCAACTTGTTTTCTATAGGTTTAAGATTAGACAACATAATTTCTTTCTTTCTTTCTTTGTTTTTCTTTCTTTCTATTGGCATTCTGCATCAAACAAACCTTTTTATCAGAAGTTTTTTAAATGCTGTGTGTGTGTGTGTGTGTCATTCATGTTTATCAAACATCTCAAAATAGTGCTTACTAAAAGTATGCTATTTATTTGTCTGTTTATTTATTTGTTTATTTTTTATTGCCATTCAACATGAAACATTATTAGATGCATTTTAAATGCTGATCATGTTGATCATACATCTCAAAACAGAACTTATCAAAAGTATATTTATTTGTTTGTTTTTATTGACATTCAGCATCAAACTTTCTATCAAACATTTTTTTAAGACTGCATGTATATATCATATATTCAGGTTTATCTTACATCTCAAAATATACTTATCAAAAGTATGCTATTTATTTATTTATTTGTTTGTTTAATTTATTTTATTTACATTTAGCATCAAACCAACATTATTATATATATTACAAATACTTTATGTATATTTAATATATTCATGTGTATCATGCATTTCAAAATAGTACTTATCAAAATAATGCTATTATTTATTTATTCATTCATTCATTCGTTTAATTTATTTTCATATACATTCAGAACAAACATTAGATGTATTTCAAATACTGTTTGTATACATTATTACATTTTTTGTATACACAATGTTTTATATAAATTGATACAGCTTAAATACTCACTTCTTTTGGATTATTGTAAAGAATTAAGGTTTTTATAAATGGCAAGGATTAAGTCATTCTTTCCTAATAATTAATCACTCAGTTCTATTTGGTGTATGAAATTGAGAAGTACACATCATATCTACACTCCTTTTACACTCCTGTTTTCCTCAACAGACTGCTAGAGACTGACAGTAAGTCTATGTACTCTGTGAATGGGGTCCTGCGAAGTCCCACCTCACCCAAAACCCTCTCTTTTGAGGATGGCTTATGGGGTAATGTCATTAAAGAATGGGACGACTGGCGAAAGAGAAAAGTGGGACAGATCAAGGTAATCAACTTATCGATCCACAAGTTTCATGTCATTATTTCAGTCTCTTCACTCAGTTTGCCTTACTATTCTTCCCTGATCCCTGATCACCTGCTGGCCGTTGTGTGGCAGCTGTTGTGTGACGCTCAGAATGTTGATGTGTGGCAGAACAGAAGTACTCAGATCTACTGAAGAGCTCGTCTCCCTCTGAGAAGCTGATACTCAGAGACCTGACACGTATCCTCCCTCAACACCAGCTCTTTCACAACAAGGTCGCTACGTGCCAGAAACCACTGTTTAATGTGCTGAAGGTTAGATAACAGAGAATCTCTATCTGTGATCATACAGAAAAAAAATTAAGAATTATGCATTTTAGGAGTATAGATAACACAATACGGATTTAATTGCAGGCTTACTCAATCTTGATTGGCTACTGCCAGGGAAGTGTGTTTATTGTAGGTCTATTGCTCACACAGGTAATGAATTGCTTTTTTAATTGAAATTATATAGTTACAAATTATAGTAGCTAGTACTAGTCAATGAATTGAGATGATCACCTTTTTAAATGGCTGAAGAGGAGGCCTTCTACATTTTTGTGAGGCTAATGAAGGACTTCAGAATGAGGGAACTGTATAGATCTAATATGGTTGAACTCAGCTGCTGCATTTACCAGTTTGACGCTATGATTAAGGTAAACAATTACAAGTAATTCTACTCTTTTTAAAAGCACATGGATTATTTATAAAATGTCCTTTCCAAAAACCCTGAGCTGAGTAAGCCACATAAAGCCTGTTACAAATGATCTGCTGAAGTATCTTTCCATTTCCTGCTAAATGTCAGATTTCTGAGAATTGCACATTTGACAAGAACTTTGTTGTAGATGTCCAGATTTGGTGTTTTGTAAATCGGGGATAGTGGGATAAAGCTATGTCACTTTTATTTACCTACTATGTTGTCCTCTACGCAATGAGAAATTAGATAAAACTTGTCTAAAGATGTCTAATTCAATATTTATATATAATATAAAAATAATGAATTTTCATTACATGTCATTACTCCAGTCTTCAATGTCATATAATCCTTCTGAAGGATCATTCTAATATTTTGATTTAGTACTGAAAAACATTTTGTATTATTATCAATGTTGAAAACATTTGTGCTTCTTAATATTTTTCTGAAACTGTGATAACAATTTTTTCATGATTCTTTGATGAACAGAAAATGTAAAGAATGCTCCAGTTACTAACGTAACCTTGGTTCCCTGATATGAGGGTACGAGCGTTGCGTATACACGCTTATGGGGGAAACTCCTGTTTACTCCTGTTATACTGAAGCCTGATTTGTTCACGTTCGTGTACCTGCACAAACAAATGGTGCTTCAACCCGCCAAAAGGGGAGGAGTCAACTACTATATAAGTCAGCTCAGAGCGCTATTCTTCAGAATCTTTCAACTGTCAGCGACAGCCATCAACTTGTGTGCAGACTTATAGCATGCCAGCTTACGCAACGCTTGTTCCTTTATCTCAGGGAACCAAGGCTACATTAGTAACCGGAGCATTCCCTTTTGAATGGTCTCTCCAGTTGCGTATACACGTTTATGGGGAACGCATCCAATAGTGCTGTGCTATTAAGTAAATGCAGAACTAAGTCGCTCTGCATGCCCAGCCCTGGAGCGCCCGAAACGAGGGCCCCTAAGAAGCATGAGCAAAGAATGAGCCCCAAGCTAGCCTGCTGGGGACTACATAGCTAAATCTTTTCCACTCAAAGAGGAGATTAGGTGAATTTAAGCAGACAAGATCATGCCTGAAGGGCAGGGACATCTAAATTATAAAACATTGTAAAGGTTGACAGCAACGACCAGCTGGCAGCCGCACAGATGTCATCAATAGAGATCCCACTGGACAACGTCCAGGAGGAGGCCATCCCTCGAGTGGAGTGGGCCCTCACCCTAATAGGGCATTTCAAGCCCTCTGTGGCATACGCCAGGGCTATAGCATCGACTGTCCAACGAGCTAGTCATTGCTTCGTAACATTGCAGCCCTTTAGAACGGCCTCCAAAGCATACAAAAATGCTGCTCTGATTCCCGAAATGGGCCAGAGTGCTCAACGTACACTCTAAGAGCCCTAACTGGGCAGAGTGGATAGGGACCCTGCTTGTCTTCTGTACTAGGAAGAGCTTGACGGGTAATAACCTGTGCTCTGAACGGGGTTGACAGCTCTTTAGGCACATAGCCGTGTCTTGGTTTGAGGATGACTTTACAGTTGTTAGGCCCAAACTCAAGGCATGAAACACAGACCAGATCATTTGAACCGATTGGGGATGTAGTCTCCATTCTCTTGGTGCTACTTTGCCCCTGGACAGCATGTCCGCTCCTTGGTTCAGTCTGTCCGGCACATGAACTGTTCTTAGCGAGAGGAGATAGTGATGTGCCCATAAAAGGAGGCATCACGCCATCCTGTAAAAGGAGTGTGACCTGAGACCGCCTTGGTGATTTATGAAGGCTACGACCGTCATGTGGTCTGAGCGGAAGGCTTTCAGGACCAGAGAAACCGCCATCATTTCAAGGCAGCTGATGTGCAAGCATTGCTCCAGGTGTAACCTAACCCATCTGTCTTGACTACCTTCCTCCTGGAGGTCTGCCCCAACGACGCCTGACTGAAACAGGCAAGAATTGCTCCAAGGGTTCACAGCTTTGATGCAGTGGTGGGTTACCCTGAGATGAAGATGCCCCAGGCACCAAGCATGGGACAGTACATGGGCGTTGAGCCAAAATTGAAGGGGACACATGCAGAGCAGGCCCAGAGGAATCACAGAGGAGGCGGGCGACATAAGACCGAGCATCCTCTAAAAAACTCTGAGGGGACGCAAAGTCCCTCATTTGAATGTTATCAGACAATGTTAATGAAATAACATCATCCTCCAGCGGCTCACTCTCGTCCACAAACCCCTCTTCAAACTCATCGGCCAGATCCACCTGCGATCCCCACGAGCTCATTCTCCTCCGTGCCTCAGCAGCGGCGGGTCCTGAATCGCGGGAAGCAGATGGCTGCCCCTCTTTCCTCGAAAAGAGAGACAAACGAGAGCGGAGCTTTTTCCCTGAAAAAATGCTCGCAGTGCACGCCGATTGCCCCCTCGGAGACATCGCGTGTGTGCTCTTCGCCCAAACAAGTAACGCATAGATCGTGTGTGTCATCAGATGTTAAACAACGACAACACGGATGCACACATCCTCTAAACGCTTTGCTAGTGCTCGCCATAATGATATGAATAGAGATCGCTCTTACCACCGAAATGCACGCTTCAAACAAAACAGTCAATGAAGACGAAGAAGAGGATGATGTGTTCTCCCGGTGCCTATTTATACTATAGTCGCACCGGTAGTGATGTCATGGCTGACAGTTGGTGTTTTTTCAATGTATGCTTCAGACACGGGTCACGACGAGGCGTTCCCCATAGCGACCCCTAGAGGACGCAGTTCGAAGTTCCCATGAAAGGGAACTCATTAAGCTTGATGTAGAGGGAATGATGAACGTAATGGAGCACCTCAATGAAATTACATTTTTGTTTAGTTTTTTTCCACTTGCTAGCTTTAAGGATTTTTAAATGTTTTTGTATGTCTTTGAAATACTGCCACTTTGAGTGATTCTGTTGTTTTCAGTGCTTGGAGAATCTAGAGTCATGGGATTCAGATCCTGATGGAATGATTGAAGCAGCATATCAAATAAAATACAACCCCAGCAGAATGAAACAGTATGTGCTTTTCCTTCCTTTTTTTTCTTGTTTCCGTGTTTGCATATCCAATTGTCTATAAAAACAAAATTATTTGTTGTATTTGTTTTAGATTGAGACAAGAATATGCATCTATCAAAACAAAAAAGCTGGAGGAGCAGCAGTGGTTGTTTGTTTCTCTTCATATAATATTTCTCAACAGTACAGAAAAATCGGTCTTGAAGGTTATGAATCAATACCCAAGCCATTTTCAGCCACTGCAAATGCTTAGTTTGGTCTCTTGCCTTACCTTAAAGGGGTCATATGATGCGATTTCATTTTTTCCTTTCTCTTTGGAGTGTTACAAGCTCTTTGTGCATAAAGAAGATCTGTAAATTTGAAAAGACTAAAGTCTCAAATCCAAAGAGAGATATTCTTTATAAAAGTTAAACCACGCCAACCACGCCTACCTAAAACGGCTCGTTCAACACGAACCAAATGATACGTCAATATGTGGGAAGATTTGCATAACGCCGCCCAAATGTTTACGCAAAGAAAGAAGGCGTAACTTTTATTCTCGCTGTAGTATTGTTGTTCCCGCCGCCGCCACGTTGTGAATGCGCTGTGTGATTCGTTGTGAAAACGAAACTACTTTGTTTGGCCTTCTCAAAGAGGATGATATCTGCTTCGTCATGCCTGGAGCTGATCCGTGCTGGTTGCTGAGGAAATGCTACAACTTTGCGCTGTGGATTGCCAGATCGGCTTTCACCGTGGACGAAGCGGAGTCCAGCCCGGGGTCGTCACATGTGGTTGCCGCAAGCCCTCCGGACGCTCCTTCGTGCCTCTGCTCACTCTAGCCCTCCGGCCATTCCTCACTTTATCCCCGGCCTCTGCTAACTCAGATGCACCTGTTTTTAATTAAAAAGACAGTATAAGTCATTATAATCCATAATTATGTCCCCACTGGATGCAACGAATGCCTCGTTTATAATGGGGGTATAAAAACAAAAACACATGTTTTTGAATCATCGCTCCGGCCTGACAGGGCATCATCACAGTGTGTTAAGGGGTGTAACAGTTCCGTCACACGCTCGAGGTATTCGGCCAATCACAACGCACTGGATTTTTGAACCTTAAACCGCATAAACACATTTCATTATACCAAATACACAAAATAATGTGCAGCATCATATGACCCCTTTAAGGGACTTTCCTCCTTACTGGAGAAGGTAAGTGTATTGCAGTGCCTTTATGTTCATGTTAATAAATTTTTTCTAAAGATATGTTCATGCTCTTACTCCCACATGTGTTGACCTACCAACGGTGCTCATAAAAACTGGTGTCACAGCTGAAGAAAGAGCTGGAGAAAACTCAGCTAAACACAGCCAGGTCACAAAGCACTTTAAAAGAGTTGCAGGCAAACATCTTGCAGATAGAAGAGGTCAACATGAAGTCAAATCTTCCATGCAAACTTGTTTTAAATACATTAATATAAAGCATTAAGCACAGTCTTAGAGTGCTGCAGTGATGACCTAATTTTGTAGACCATCGCAAAAGTTAGCATCACCCTGGATTCCGCAAACAAAAAAAGTCAGTAGGACTTTTCCATTGGATTTTGGATTACTGCAGAAAATAAGCTTTGTGACCATTGGATTTTGAAACCTAAATAAAATCGGCAGAAGTAAAAAGCTAAATGTCACCATCACTAAGCTTTTTCGGTCTTTATTTAAAAAAAAAAAATCCCTGAGAGGTTGGGTTAGAATAGTTTTCAAATCCATGATTGACTTCAGGACGATGGAACCGGAAGTACTAAAATGCAAACCCTTTTCCAGGTTTTGGCCTACAAAAATAGGTCATCCTTGCAGCAGTTTATTCATAATAAATATTCATGCTGGTATTTAGACAAGTTTGGGATTGCTTCAGTAATGAAAAATGTGTGTGTGTCTCTGTTGTAGAGCAGCGCTGTTCCTAATGAGGACAGTGTGATGTATCTGCAGAGAGAGCTGATCAGCTGTAGATTGCAGGAAGCAGAGGCACTTACTGAACTCAAAGTGCAAAAACAACACATTAAAGACCTCGAGGAGAAATGGCAGGTAACTTTAGATGGGGGTAGAGAATAGAAGATATAAAGTCTTCTACATACCGTAAGTAAGGGTTATCAAAACCTCTCCCAGAGGCTGCAGGTGCATTGTGGAGGTCAGTAGAAAGTCAGCAGCGCACTGAATGAACTGCAGGTGGAGCTGTTAAGCACAAGACTGAAGGAAATTCTCACTCAAGCCGCGCTCAAAGAGAGCCTCCACAGACTGATGAAGCTGCAGACAAGAGGTTAAGACCCGCAGCTGATAATATCTGCTGGTTTACATCTGTATGCACTGCAGTATGAGGGACAGAAGAGAAATGAACGCGTAGTTCTGGTCGCTTACTCCTGGAACTGGTTTTAAGTAAAAATGTGACACTTACATACGCTATAATATTAAGTGCATTTAATATATCATTTATATTTACTGTATATATGATATTATATAAATATATAACAACCTATGACACTCTTGCATTGGCACCCGCCACGGGGATAATCACTGGGACGTGAACAACGAAAGAGTAGCCTAGATAACATTTGAGTCTCTCCAATAAACCAATAAAAGTCTCTCTCTCACTTGCATACAGACCTGCATGTTGAGATAATCCTTCCTCAGAAGCTATAAATACCATTAAAGTGTGGGAATTAAACCGCGCTAGTGGCGCTGCTTGAACAAACCATTGGTGCGCGCACTAAACATCACGAGCCGCTGAGGGACACGACGCCGATCAAGGCAGCAGCGCTGTGTGAATCGCGCAATCCGTTTCGCTTCAGTCGTGCTGCGTGATAGAGAGGATGACGGCTCACTATCTTTCTACTGTAGGCCTATTTGTTGTCTTTATCTTTCCGAAATAAAAGAAAAGAAATTGCCGCAATCAGTCTTTGAGATTTTAAACTTGTGTTAACTTTAAACTTTTTAACTTTAACAGCCAGTAATTTGAAAAAATGCAAGCATCCAATCAGACGTATTTATGATACTGACCTTCATTTCATAGGCCTACTTCCGTGATTCCGTGATGTTTTCAACATTTGATAAAAACAAAATACAGATAAAACTTATGTGTTTGGTCAGTTTTCGTTATCAGTAGCTCCAGTTTAGACGATCACGTGGAGTTTTTGCTTCAAAATAATGGTGGGCAGAAACAACGGCAGAAATAGGCTAAATAGGCGTCTATATTTTTAACTGCACTCTAAAATATGCTGGGTTAAATACAACCCAGCCCTGTTTTTTTTGACCCAGCAGTTGGGTTAAATGTTTAACCCAACCGCTGGGTCAAAAAAACCTCTGGGTTTGTCCATATTTTACCCAGGGCTGGGTTGTATTTAACCCAGCATAAATGTTTAACCCAACCTTCTGGGTAGTAACCCAAATGCTGGGTCAAAACAACCCAATTCTGGGTTTGTCCATATTTTACCCGACACTGGGTTGTATTTAACCCAGCATTTTTTAGAGTGTGGGTCACAGTGGAAATCCATTCAAAGTCTAACTTAAATCTGAAAATACACAAATGTTTAGGTTTTTGAAAAGTTTACAACTTTATTGTAAAAAAACAAACAAATTATGAAAAAATGAATAAAAAAATATTTAATAATTTCTACCGAATAACCAACTTTGTGATTGATCGTTATGCTGGAATAACATGGACTCTATAATAAGTCTCAAATGTGAAATGTGTTAATTAGTTTCCTATTAATTTACTAACGTTTATGAACTTTTATATTGAAATCAATGTTACTTGCCAATTCCATAATTATTATTGAAATGTACTTTATTAGTGAAAATGGTTTCATCGTAAAAGTAAATCTTACACCAATTTTTCCAGTGTGCGTAGGCTATGGGATTCATTATTCACAATGATTAACTAGGAAAAATGGGGCCTCACTTGCTGATCCATATTTAATCTTAAATAATATGTAATAATATTTAGTTTACTATACAGTTATTTAAAACTTTTTTCTTTTCATCATAATCATTTATTATAATAATTGCATTTGATTTAGCCTGCATTTCAGTATTTGTCTTCTTTTCCGACTTTTTGAGGTATAACCCCCTTTTTAACATTTTGGTAGTTATGTTAATCATGTTTTGTTTGTCACTGCATCATGATGAAACATCCTGAGATTTCAAAATTATTCTTATCTCTGATTGGGAAACATTACAAAGATGTCTAGAAATGTCTAGGGGTACGTAAGACATGGCTCCTAAATCAGATTCTGACAAACTGAAGTCACTTACACAGTTGGTAATACAATCAATGCTAAACTATGTCCTAACATGGGGTTGCTAAATGTGACTTAATTCAGTCCTCTTATTTTAATGGTTCGCTTCTCACTACAGAACAAACTTCACAGCAACCAGCTAAATCGAATTGAAGCGCTCGTAAACAGCCAGGAAGATCATCTACAGGAGCTGACATCACAGAACCAAGATCTGTGCAGCCAGTTACAACAGAGCAGACAGCAGTTTTCAACTGTTCAATAAAAGGTAACACCACACCTGACATCATCTGCTATTTGACAGTCTGGAGGTGTCTAATTACAGTGTCATTTACCTCGCTGACTTCCTTCAGGCTATATTAATCCTGGTCTGGACCAAGAGCATCATTAAATTTCTCTCACTCACCCCAACTCTGTGTTAAGGGAATATTTTAGGTTGAGCACAAGTTAAGCTCAGTCGACAGAATTTGTGGCATGAAACCATAAAAAGTGATTCCCAATTTTCTACACGTTTCTTCAAGAAAAAAAGCAAAATCTGGGTTACAGTGAGACAGTTGTGGAAGTGAATAAACCAATTCATACATGTTAAAATACTAATACAGTGTTTCAGTAGTAGAGCCACAAGACGTAACAATATGAGCATTAACATGATTCATGATGTGAAAAAAAATGCTAAATAAGTTATTTTCATTTTTTTCAAAAGTTATATTCAATTTTAAAACTTTGTGACCATGACAACACAATGCCACAAATATTAAAATGACTACAAATATGATTTAAACAGATTTACAGTAAAAAAATACACAAGTTTTAACAGAAGAACTAATGTAAATGCTTTTATGAAATTTTAAGCTACACATTTCTGCTTTTAAAACCTCAAAATATTTGCCTAATTTATTTCTATTGTAAGTAATAATTTTTTTTGTGTGTGATTTTTGTGATAATTAATATTATGCCAAAAATGCTGTCAACTGAGCTTAATAGCAACCCGGACTATTCCTTTAACTCATTTTCTGACTGACAGTCATTGACAGAGGAGATGAAAGCACCTCACAATACACAAGCCTTTTCCATGAGCACTAATCACAGCCCAAAAACAAAAACACAGTTCATTTGTAAAGCTCAGATCAGCGACTATTCCATTTATTCATCACACATGACTTAGTGCAAGAGTGGCCTCTCTGTTGATCACTCAAACAGCTTTGAGAGAACCGGTATCTTCTGCTTTTCTAGAAGCAGATCTATGATAACATCTTTCTCACTCTGCTGGCCAAATCTTCAGATGCTGGCGTAGTTCCCACACTCAGACCAGGCCTCCACATTGCACTTGTCTATCAGCTCTTTTATGCAGAAGTGATTTTGCAAGAAAATTCTAACACTGTATCTCACTTTACCGTGATGTAAAACTTGCATGACTGCTTGCATTAAAGTCACTGTGAAAGAGTTCTCCATTGGATGGGCTAGTCTGGTGTGATGGTGGTAGACGAAAATATTCTGATGAGTATAAGTCTGATTTCAAAACACTGAATGTTACTTTACCGCTCATATTGTGGCTTCATTTGCTATGCTTCAGTGAATTTAAGAGATGTTTACCATTTTTTCTTCAGCGAAAAGAAAAGCTGGACAAAGAAGCAGCGAACATGACCAGCATTGCAGTTCTTCAAAAGCAGATCACAGAGTTACAAATTCAAGTATGTTTGACCTTTTTCATTTCATGTCACATCAGGTTCTCTTTATGCACTTAAATAGGCCCAGCAGTGTTACTATCCATAGCTTCACAGACTGAATACCAGTTTTGCTCATGAGTGATAGGACAATCAGCTATGGTCAGTGCCGGTGCTACCTATAGGCAGAGCAGGCAATTGCCTAGGACCTCGGGCTTTGAGATGGGGCCTCCATAACCATATCATCCCCTATATGCTAGTCCACCAGTCAAGACAGGCAGCGAAATAATAGCCTCATTGTTAATATACAGTAGTGTAATTATCAGTTACCTGCATATGATTTGTGTATATAGTGCATATTTAAGGTAACAATGCAATACATAATATCATATTATTAATATTACAATAGTATGACAATATCTATAGTCAATATTGATTAAATGGGAGGGGAAAATCCTGCCCATACCCAGCTAGGAACTGTGAATAAATTACTGAACAAATTTCTGCAAATAATAATAATAATAATAATCATAATATCACGGCAATAATAACATCCTTGCAAACAAAAAAATAGTTTACCTTAGATCAGTGTTTCTCAACCCTGGTCCTGGGACCCCCCAGCACTGCACATTTTGTGTGTCTCCCTAATCAAACACACCTGATTCAACTAATTAGCTCATTAAAAGAAACTCCAGGAACTGAAATGGGTGTCATATAAGGGAGACATACAAAATGTGCAGTGTTGGGGGGCGCTCAGGACCAGGGTTGAGAAACACTGCCTTAGATAAAATTTGACTAAAACGTACATACAGTACCGATGAAAATTTTGGACACTTACTATTTTTAATGTTTTTGAAAGAAGTCTCTTATGCTCATCAAGCCAGCATTTATTTGATCAAAAATACGAGAGAAAAAAAACACAAATAGTGTCTAACACTGATAATAAATCAGCATATTAGAATGATTTCTGAAGGATCATGTGACACTGAAGACTGAAGTAATAATGTTCAAATGTACACCCCATTTAAAATGAAATGTTGTTTAAATAAAAAGGTTAGGATCATATTTGTTTTAAGTGCTTTATATTGGGTGTGGCGGGGCCTCCATCATGAATTTTGCCTAGGGCCTTCAAATGTCTAGAACCGGTCCTGGTTGTGGTTATGTTAATTCACAAATGAAAAGTAAAAGTCTGTCTTTAAAGGGTTAAATCACCCAAAAATGAAAATTACTCATCAGTTACTCACCCTTAATGAGTTTTGTTATCGTGTGTCAAGCAAGTACGTTTACCATATTTGATGTGCTCTGTATGTGTGTTGATCAGTGTTTATGTGAATTAAAGCCTAAATTAAATCTGTTCATCATCTAAAGTGATCAAAGACTTGGATTAAACCGCTCAATGTATATGGATTAATTTTATATTGTCTTTATGAACTTTTTGAAGCATCAACCTTTGGAAGAAACTGACTTTCAGTGGAGGGACAGAAATCTCTCTGGTTTCATTAGAAATCCTTATTTGTGTTTTTTCAAAGATGAACATCAGGTTTACATGAGGATGAATAATTAATGACAGAATTTTTTCAGTATTGTGACATTGTCCACACCAAAGATAATAACTAAAACGATAACTATAACTATAAAGTTTTAATAACAGTTCTAATTATATTAGAATAGTCCAACACAGAGGAACGTATACGTGTGCATCACTTTTAGCATTTTTTTTTTCCAGCTGATAAATAATAAAAACATTGACACCCAGTCAGAATCTACTCGACTTTAGAGAGTGAGAGAATGTAAAACCGTGGACAAGAGAACCTTATAAAAACATCTGTTGGGCTGGACGATAATATAGTTATCATAATAGTTATCTTTCTAGTTATCATTCTTGGCATGAATGAGCCTAAGCATATCCATAAAAAAAACAATGAGGATGGTTCTTTCCATTGGAGTCATAACAAAAAAAAAAAAGTAAACACATTTTTTATATTCAGTTGTTTTACCTGTACAAAAACAGTCTATTATGCTGCATGATATTGCAAACTGGTATTTGTTATGATATTACTTTAATTTATTATCATAATCATAAACACATTTGGTTTGTAATGCAAAATTTTACAGTTTCCTGCTCTTTGTTATTCTTCTAGCTATTTGCCAATAGTTCTTAATGAAGTGAAAGCATCGCACATTCACAGAAAATAGCTTATTTAAAATGCAGTTACAAAATAGACAGGGCGAATTTTAATTTCATGCTGACTTTAAGCAAGGAAATTAAACTGCAACTTATTCTGAGATGTAAAGATTTTCTAAATTTTGATTGTCACTTGCTAGCCACATGTTTTACACATCTTGTCAAGCCGAGGTGGTGCACCCAGACAAATAAATCTTCCAGTAAGACCGCAGATTACAATTAGACTCTGTGTCACTGTGTCAGAAGCTACATAGTGATGCTAACACACGCATGAGCATGCTAACGCTAAGTACTGCAGCACAACAAGGCACAGAGGAACCAAAATGAAACTTCTGACTCGAAATGAAATTAGTCAAATACACGTGTCACAATAAGCCATCAGAGCCATGAACATGCACGCATGCTGTGGAGGCAAACTTTTCCTTATTGAGAGAACATTTTCTCAAATAGCCACACAATGGCCAGGAAACTCTTAGCACCTCTCAACACTTCTGCCTCCATGTGATTTGTAGCACCCCACTGTTCAGTAGATTTACAACCAGAAACCCCAGCTTGGTACACCGGCAGGTTCACGATGAGCATAGCTGATTACAAAGATAACGGAAGACCTCCTTCCATTGTAACCGGTTAACCGTGCCGCCTGGTTCATTATTGTCTTGCCACATAGCATTGTCAAAAAGGTGCTAGTGAGATAAACTGCTGTCTGTAGCTAACATGGTGAATAATCAGTTGGCTTTTTAGTTGTGATCCACAGACAGTAAAAAAATCTATTTGTTAGTATTAATACACAGATTTTTAACCCTTATTATGATGTAAAAAAAAACTCCAGCCTTTTTTTTCACATTCTTGGCTAGTTTTCATCCAGTTTTGTCCCAGCAAAATAAAATACTTAAACTATATAGCAACACCAGTTGTGACACAAGAATTTTTTTGTATCAGTTAGTTAGGAGAACTTTTCTTGGATATATTGTTTAAAATTTTCTTTAATTTTAAACACATATAAAATTTAAAAATTTTCATAAAACAACATCAATAGTACTCGCATGTGTTTTAAATAAAAATATATTAATTTTAATTGAATAAACACCTTTTCAATTTAGACTACTTGCATAAAATCTTTGCCCTACAACACTTTGGTCTGGAGTTCATTTAATATATTTTATTTGCTTGTTACTTGCATTTATGTCTGTTATAGCGTTTTCTGTTTTAGCAATAAAAAAATTCGTCTAAACGTGGAAATGGAAAAAAATATATTATTATATGCTATATTATATTTTTATATATACTGTATATATATAAAAAAAGAAAATATTAAAATATTCAATATTCTTAATAAAAATTACATTATTTTTTATGGCTTGATCAACTAAAAAAACTGGTTTAAAATTTGGTTCCCATACTAAAAAAAAAAAAAAAAAAAAAAAAAATTTTTTTTTTTAATTACCTTGGGTCAGAAATGACCGAAATGCATTATATAAGTTAAGGCTCAGAGTAATTTGTGACACAACACGCACACATTTTTGGACATCTTTTAAAACCAATAACTTATATAATACCAAGATGGATATTTTTTCTCCAATAATATGAAGAAGTTTGATTTTACAGAGAGAAGCTTTCCTGTAGTTTTGATTCTGGTGCATAGATTTTCCTACTCTTCCCTATCTGTAGCGAGCAGAAAGACTGCCAGTGGTTTGAGGTCTGGTGAGAAACGGCCACTATCAGATAACCTGTAGGTGTGAGCGCCCCTAAACACCTGAAGATTTTTTGTGATTTTTTTGTGGTTTCGGTGACAAGGGGAGCCAGTCTGATTAAATTAGATGGATACTTATTTCTCATAATCTGGTTCGTTACTGATAGCATTGTGTTTAGTTTATAAATGTTGTAGTCAAAACTCTTTGGGAGATTGTTTTAGAGTTCTGTGCTAGAAGTTCTCGTATCAGTCTGTATTGACGAGAAATATAATGCTGTTGTGTTTTAAACAGCAATAAGAATGTATGCATTCTCAACGTTAATTCCCACATGCGTGGTTTTGAATTGAGAGATGTGTGTGGCTATAATCAATGTCTCCTTTTTTAAAGAGCTGCTAAGCCATGCGCCATCTCTGATTGCTCTTTGGTTGAGCTGTAGTCTCAAATTTAGAAATAACATTGTGGTCGTGAAAGCTTGTATACGTCTCATTCTTTCTTCTCATAACTACCAGACAAAGTGAACACTCTGAAACCTCAAACCATTATCACGGCTACTTTATGCAGCTATTTCAATCACGTACTCCCTAAAGAGATGCAGAAAGGCTCTGCCCTAGAAGAAAGCAGAGAAAGAAAAATAGACATCAGTGTTTCAGAAGTATTGACCTATTGCTGCATTCATAGTGTCTTTTCAAGTCTGTCTTTGGTTTCCTGTTCTTGATGTGAGGAGGAGGAGGTTTGTCACGTTTACACTCTGTGCTGCACTGTGAAAGATTACTTGTACTTTGAATTGCTTCACATTTGCTCTTTATACTGCTATTAGCTTTAATCTAAAAGGACTGAAGACAGGACAAATGAGTTGAACTTTCATCATAAGATCAATTCTTACTAGACCACATGTTTAAATGTATTTGAAAATACATTTTAATACATAATTAATATGAATTCATTTTAATTTAAATAAATAAATAAATAAATAATTAAATAAATAAATACATAAATAAAATGTAAATAAATACAGTTAAAAAATGAAAGCAAATCAATATTTTTAAAAATATATTTGAATTAGAATGATTAGTCATCCCATTATTATTAATGTTATTCATTAAAAAAACAAAACACTTACTATAGTACTATATATTCAATAAAACCAATCTCTGAGACAGTGAATACAAATATCTGACTCTACAGGTCACTTTGGTATCTGCAAAGACACCTTAAATCTATTACTAGGCCTACAACAGAATATTGAGAATTAATAGGCCTATCAAAGGCAAGATAATAGATAAAGAAACATGCACCATGTAGATTTTTTTTTTGTCTAAATATGTGAGACATCTTTTTCACTTTCTGTGGCAATTGTGGTTAATTGTGGTTAATACTGCATATGCATGTCAGTGTAGAAACATAGTGTTGTGTGCCTTAAAATTATTTTTCACCTAAAAAATGAAAATTCTGTCATTGTCTGTATTAGTCTTACTATTTCATTCAAAACCTGTATGACTTTTTACTTTCGGTGCAAACAAATATAAATGTTTGTGTTCTGCAGAAGAAAGGAAGTCATACAGGTTTGAACTACACTGAACAAAATTATAAACGCAACACTTTTGTTTTTGCTCCATTTTTCATGAGCTGAACTCAAAAATCTAAGACTTTTTCTATGTACACAAAAGGCCTATTTCTCTCAAATACTGTTCACAAATCTGTCTAAATTTGTGTTAGTGAGCACTTCTCCTTTGCTGAGATAATCCATCCACCTCACAGGTGTGGCATATCAAGATGCTGATTAGACAACATGATTATTGCACAGGTGTGCCTTAGGCTGGCCACAATAAAAGGCCACTCTAAAATGTGCAGTTTTACTGTATTGGGGGGTCCGAAAACCAGTCAGTATCTGGTGTGACCACCATTTGCCTCACGCAGTGCAACACATCTCCTTCGCATAGAGTTGATCAGGTTGTTGATTGTGGCCTGTGGAATGTTGGTCAACTCCTCTTCAATGGCTGTGCGAAGTTGCTGGATATTGGCAGGAACTGGAACACGCTGTCGTATACGCCGATCCAGAGCATCCCAAACATGCTCAATGGGTGACATGTCCGGTGAGTATGCTGGCCATGCAAGAACTGGGATGTTTTCAGCTTCCAGGAATTGTGTACAGATCCTTGCAACATGGGGACATGTATTATCATGCTGCATCAAGAGGTGATGGTCGTGGATGAATGGCAAAAAAATGGGCCTCAGGATCTCGTCACAGTATATCATGTGCATTCAAAATGCCATCAATAAAAATGCACCCGTGTTCGTTGTCCATAACATACACCTGCCCATACCATAACCACACCGCCACCATGGGCCACTCGATCCACAACGTTGACATCAGCAAACAGCTCACCCACACAACGCCATACACGCTCTCTGCCATCTGCCCTGTACAGTGAAAACCGGGATTCATCCGGGAAGAGAACACCTCTCCAAAGTGCCAGACACCATCGAATGTGAGCATTTGCCCACTCAAGTCAGATACGACGACGAACTGCAGTCAGGTCGAGACCCCGATGAGGACGACGAGCATGCAGATGAGCTTCCCTGAGACGGTTTCTGACAGTTTGTGCAGAAATTCTTTGGTTATGCAAAACCGATTGTTGCAGCAGCTGTCCACGTGGCTGGTCTCAGACGATCTTGGAGGTGAAGAGGCTGAATGTGGAGGTCCTGGGCTGGTGTGGTTACACGTGGTCTGCGGTTGTGAGGCCGGTTGGATGTACTGCCAAATTCTCTGAAACGCCTTTGGAGACGGCTTATGGTAGAGAAATGAACATTCAATTCACGGGCAACAGCTCTGGTGGACATTCCTGCAGTCAGCATGCCAATTGCACGCTCCCTCAAAACTTGCGACATCTGTGGCATTGTGCTGTGTGATAAAACTGCACATTTTAGAGTGGACTGTTATTGTGGCCAGCCTAAGGCACACTGTGCAATAATCATGCTGTCTAATAAACATCTTGATATGCCACACCTGTGATGTGGATGGATTATCTCGGCAAAGGAGAAGAGCTCACTAACACAGATTTAGACAGATGTGTGAACAATATTTGAGAGAAATAGGAAATAGAAAAAGTCTTAGATCTTTGAGTTCAGCTCATGAAAAATGGGGGCAAAAACAAAAGTGTTGCGTTTATAATTTTGTTCAGTGTATATGTGAGGGTAAGTAAATGATGACAGCTATTTCAGCTTTTGGGTGGACTATCCCTTTAAAATGTACGTGTTAATATAATCAGCCCTTAATTGTTAGGTTCTGTTTAACGTTTTCAAACAATATGATACGCAACCCGCACTGAGACCTTCCACATCCGCCTCTCTGAAGTACAATGACACCTAAAAATGGACAGCTGCCCTAACGTCCCATCATCCTGTCTCCAGAAGCACGCCATCCGGTGAGACACTGAAGATGTTCTATAAAGAACACTACCCACAGCTGCAGTGTCTACTATGAGAGAGTCTTCACAGTCCCAGCTGTTAAACATGCTGCAACACTTTAAGTGTCATGAGCAGAGACACACTGTGACAGTTTTTCCATTAACACTTGAAAGTGACAGCAAGATTTCTCATTCTTACAAAAAAAGGGATGTTAAATGTCTTAGATCTAACATTCAAGTAAACATCACACAGCACTTGTTTGTACTGTCACACTGTAAAATAAGTTGTAGTTATTGTCAGCCATGAATATCTTATTACTGGATGCCTCTAATGAAAATCCGACTGATTTTGAACAACAGTGATTTCAGCCAAATTAATCTATTTGAACCAGTGTCACTGGAGTTTAGAGTGTTTTAGCCACCAGGTTTTCTCTCTGCTGTTTCAAATGCATTAAAATTTTCAAAACTTTGTTTATGTCAGTAAATAAATTAATAGTCAGTAAACCACACATACATATAATTCACTGTTATGGAAATATCAGTTAATTTTTTAAAATAATTTATACACTGTGTATGGTCAATGTTGTAGTGATAACATCATCGGTAATTTATATATATTCTCTTATATATTCTAAGAAGTAATAATACAAAATTCTTTAATAATTTTAATCTGGTTTTTCTTATTTTTTCTTTATTTTCTTTATATGTAGGCTATAAAACTCCATCTTTATGTCTTAAACCTACAAATATAAATGAAAAATGTATTTTAATTCTAAATTGAAAACACGTTCATCATATAAGAAGGTGTATTCAAGTCATTGTATGAATGGATTGCATTTTGATGTATTTCTGAAAATACAATAACACCCAGCGTTGGCTGAATGCTATTCCTGGAAGAATAATTGCAGAAAACCACACCTGGGGCAAATATAAAATCGTCCCACATAGACAAGCCAAAAATCCTAATGTGATTTAGATCACAATGGGCGTCTACAGTAATCAGACTACATCATAGCATGCAGTTCATAAAACAATCATTTATGTTCTCTTTCAACTGGCATTCAAATGCATGGGGTTATGTCGCTGCAGGCACTTACGAAAATTGGGTGAAATGTTTGTGAGACACGAACGCGTTCAGGAAGTTAAAATTGTGTATTTAAGGCGCGTGTTTGCACGGCTGTAGCTTGACACGGAGGCAGGTCGCGCGCAGCAGTCATTGTAGAAGAGCACAACAGCGCAGCGCAACAGGTGAGTCCCGTCCTGACTCAGGACAATCCGTTTAGACCGACAGCATGCAGCAGATTTGAATCTCGATGCATCCCTTATTTCTCTTGCCTCGATTTCTAATGGTATTTTCATTCGAATAGAAGTTGGGTGTCATAACTTAATAAAAAATATTCGCTTTGGATAAAGTTTCAGTTATCTTGACGCATTGACCGAGGTACGTTTGAAGAAATCTTCGTTTCTACACATACTTTTCTAGGTAATTGTAACATTATGGAGAAACGTTAAGAGATACTGTAGCCTGCCTAATAGTAGTCACACACTATGAGTGTGCACAGCCGGTGCGCCAAAGTTTTTCCCATTCATAATTTGACGTCTAGAACCTTAGTTCAGCATTATTGAAGCTGCCAGGCCAGTTTATACAAGCTCTGCGTTGGTCTATCAATGTTGTTAAAGTTTGATTCAGCTGCAGACAGAACATTAAGTTGCCTAATGCATGAGTTTTCAAACTGGGGTCCGGGGACCCCAATGGGACCGCAAGGGGGTGCTAGGGGATCTGGGGAAAATGTCAGATTGAAAGAAAATGTAAAATAAAATAGAAAATGGAAATTAAATAAAATGGGAAAGGTAACATTTTATTAAAATGTAACAATATAATGATTTCATTCTGCTTTCTAAAGACTAATCTGAAATAATGAGATGAATCACTAGCCTATTTGATTCTATTAGGCTTAGTTTTAACTGTAAGGAATAAAACGCATACATAGCCTATTTTGTGAAGCATACACTTGTTATTTATAATCTTTTCTTTTTACTTGATTATTTATAATAATTAGTAATAGTTACTTCCCTTTTCATGTGCATGCGTTAAAGATTAGTTGTATGTACTGCATCATATTCTCGTCGTTGCTGTCTCCTTTATCTTGCTCATAGCTTTCAAGGTAAAACTGCTTTGAAGCAATATTTTTATTAAAAAAGTGACGCTATAGCCTACAAATACTTAAATAATTAAAAATGTTTCTTCTCGGGTTTATACAGAAAGTCAACAGAAAAAGATACATTATGAACTAGCCTACAACGTAAATATTTTCCAGATAATATTATAATAATTTCTTTTGGCTTTAGTAGCTACAATTACAATACAAAAGCCAATTATTTAATTTTGAATGTAACATGTATAATATGTCTGTATGCATGAAAATATATAGCTCATGGATGTTGAGCAATTGTCCCAATGAATTGTCGTTTTATATAAATATTTGTTGTTTTCCAACAGAATTGTATATAAATGTACAGAGAAAAAAACATTCTATATACTACTTAAGTTTTCTATTTACTATGTTAGCCCATAAACCGAATAAGCGTGCCATTGTGCGTGAGATAGAAATAGAGATGCTATTCATAATTCTAACCTGTTCAAAAGGCTATATAATAACATTGTCTTATTTAATAACAACATTATTATTAGGGAAATATTTATACAGTGTAAAATGCTTTTTGGAACTGTTTATGCACTACTTGAATTTGACGTTCCTTAGGTCTCGACATCAGGTTATTAACGACTAAAACAAAACCAATTAGTTATTGGCAATAATACCCTGGGCTCCATTTGCAGGCCGTTACTTGGAAGTGACGTGAGGTTGGTATATCACGCTGACAGAGGATCAGTTTACTAAACAAGGCTTTGAGATCAAGTTGCCAAGGGGGAGCCTAATAACGAAGTGAAACGTGGAGTGCCTCGACTTCAAATCGTTTTTGGTTTATTTGGGAGGTTTTGATTCTAAATGCTGCATGGTAGAGATTTGACAGACCTGCCTTATTCAGTTCTGTGAAGATCAGGTGCATTTTTTCACACCGGTGCTCTTTATCTAAATCCATTTTGTGCCATTTTTAGGCAGGATTGGAGAGCTGTGAGTGATTGTTGACCCTGAACCTGATAACGGAGAGTAAACATGCCGAGGTCATTTTTGGTGAAGAGCAAACGGGCGCACAGTTATCACCAACCCCGTTACCTGGACGACAACTGCATCCCAATTGAGAAACTTCTTACATGCCAAGGTACGAAATATAGGTCAGTATTGATCAGGCAATGAAAAGCAGTAATTAAAATAGCGATGGTTAATGCATTGAGAATTTTATTGGGTTTAGAAAGTCAAATGGGGCAGATCACCGAGAGCCCGGTGGAGGTGGGCAATCATTCCCCTAAGGCCAGCATGGTGTGCACGGCGGATCATTCTTCTCAACAGTCCCCGCTGAGCTGCGAGGGCAGTGTGTGTGACCGCTCATCCGACTATGAGGACTTCTGGAGACCCCTGTCATCGGGAACCTCTCCAGGTTGGCATGCTCCCACACACACACAGGGGGTCGCCGCGGGGGGCGAGGCAGTTTTGTTTTTGTTAAAAGTTAGGGAAGCCCATAGGGCGTATGGTTTTTCTACTGTACAGACCGATATTCATTGCCCTACAAAAGCAACCAACCCTACCCTAACCCCTACCCCTCACAGGAAACTTTGTGCTATTTCAGATTTTAAATACACTCCATTCTGTGTGATTTATATGCGTTTTGAAAAGTGGGGACATGGGGTAATGTCCTGAAAAGTCACCTTCTCCTTGTAATACCGTCGTACCCTTGTCATTATACAAATTTATGTCCTCATTTGTCACAAAAACGCGCACACACACACACACTTTTTATACTGTACAAACTGTATTTTCTATAGCCCTACACCAACCCTACACTTAAACCTATCCCTCACAGAAAACTGTGCATTTTTAGATTTTCAAAAAAACCCCCACCATTTAGTATTTTTTTAAGCCTTTTGAATTACAGGGACACAGGTAGTGTCCTCATAAACCACCTTCATATTGTAATACCTGTGTCATACCCATGTCATTATACAAATTTGTGTCCTCATAAACCACACAAACACACACACACACACACACACACACACAAAAAACTTACAAAACTGTCACTATGGCGGTACCCTTTCAAAACAAATATGTACACTATAGATACTATGCACTTTAAAAAAATTCATAATCAAATTAATAAGCAACCCCTGAATGGAATAACACAAATAGGTATCTCAGCTTTTTAATGAATGTAATTATTTTGATCAACTCTTAACGAGCACTGAGCATTCCCTCTAAACCCGAGTGTACCGCGGGCGGGACGCCTCCCCTCCCCGAATATATTACTAATCATATTTTTTCAAACCACTGCCTTGAACAAAAAATAGATATCATTTTAAAGCTTAGAGTCTGAGCTTTACAATGCATGTAGACGCTTTGATTAATTCCAAAGAAGTGCCAAGTTATTTGCTGATAAATGACAAAAAAAAATCATAATTTACAAAATATTTTTTTTGTGCCATTTACTCTAATGTCAAAAACATCATACAGCTCAGATAGTCATGTGTCATATGTCATTTGAAAGAGCTCATCGAGTAGAATAAAACAAAGCATAATTGTTTGGGACTTTGAATAAACTGGAGCAAGTTTTTATACAAGAAGTCACCCCAAGACCCATATGAAAATAACATATTGATGTCACCATTTTGCTTGTAACTTCATAAAACATGCTCAGATCATAGAAAAAGACACCATTTTTTAGAGCAGAGTCTCCTGATTAAAAAGAGCCCAAAATCCCTATAATCCGTCATTTATATCTAAAGATATTCCTCAAGAATTTATAACACACATAAAACTGCACAGGCGGCATATAGCTTAGCAAAAATATCTAAATATCTGTCATGTAGCGTTTTCGCTCGTAACTTCCTAAAACATACATATATCATATGGCACGTCATTATTTGCAGAAAATTCTCCCGATTAAAAAGAGCCCAAACTCACCATAATCAATCATTCAGCTCTAAAGATATCACTCATAGAGCTATAACACATAAAACAGAATTAGGACATGTAGCTTAGCAAAAAAATCAGAGGTTGCAGTCCTGTGCCATTTTAGCTCGTAACTTCATGAAACATGCAGATCTTGAAGATCTTGAAAAACCACACAGAATTATTTTCAGAAAATTCTCCCGATTAAAAAGAGCCAAAATTGACCATTATGCGTCGATCAGATCGAAAGATTTCTTTCATAGAGCTATAACATATGAAACCAGACAGGTTAGCTTGAGGCACAGCAGAATAAATAACTGTACTTTCACTTTGCGCTTTTATTTGTAACTCATGAAACATCATGATCATGGAAATTTCCGTCATTATTTTTCAAAAATTCTCCCGATTAAAGGAGCCAAAACCATGCATACTTTGTTCATTAGATCTAAAGATATTCCTTATGATGTTATCACACACATTAAACCATTAAATTAAGAAAAATATAATTACATTTTCATTCATAACTTCATGAAACATAAATAGATTGTTGAAAATGGCACAAAATTCACAAAAACTGATTAAAATGAGCCCAATCATACCATAATCTGCCATTTAGATCTAAAGATATTCGTCATGGAGTTATAACACATAAAACCCCAAATGCACACATGTGTAACTTCTAATGGTTTTTTTTTTTACACTTGCAAGCAGAAATGTATACTCAAGAATATTTCTGTGTATTTTAATCTTTTAATATAACTTTTAAAAAATAATTAGGTAGCATTTTAAAGCTTAGAAATTCAGCTTTCGAATGCATCCAACCATTTTGATTAACTCCTAAACAGTGCTGCCTAGTTCCTCTAAACCGGAGTGTACCGCCGGCGGGCGCACCCTAGTGAAGAAAAAAATAATAAGCATATTTTTCAAAATCACTGCATTGATCAACACAAAATGGGTGTCATTTGAAAGCTTGGAGTCTGACCTTTACAATGCATTTAGCCACTTTGATTAACTCATACGTAGTGCTGAGTTATTTGCGGATAAATAGAAATGTATTTTTCCATAATTTATGAAAACAATGTTTTTGTGCCATGTACTCTAATATGTAAGAAACATCATACAGCTCAGATAGTCATGAGTCATATGTCATTTGAAAGGTCTCATCAAGTAGAATAAAACAAGCATAATTGTTTAGGGCTTTGACTAAACTTGAGTGAGGCATTACTTCAAATTCAAAACAACAATTTCAAAACTGTAAAGGGCTAAGAGAAAGGCTACCTTGGTTCCAAATTCTGTAACTTTTGATTACTTCATGATATCACCACAAAATAATTTTTTAAAAATTTATCAACACCAAAATAAAAATGTAAAATGTAAAATTTAATTCACATACATCACCAAATAAGAATTTTTCTCCTACCTTATTTTTTTCATGAGATATTGAACGTCAAATAAGAATATGAAAAATTTCCCTTGACCACACAAATTTTTCTTACATTTTATCACCTACTTCTCAACATGAGAATATTCAAATGCAAAGATTTTATTCCCCTAAAAATATAGAAAGATTTCTATCAAACGATACCTACCTTTTGACTCTCCTTGCTACGGTCTTGGAGTTATGAGTCATTATTTTTGTGTATGTCACTCAGAAAAAAACATCAACTTCAGAGAGGCAAAAATACCTTCGGGGCTTAAAGGGTTAAATTAGGTCTGCACAATTAATTGAATTTCTAATCACGATTACAATTACGGATGCCAAAATTACGTAATTGTTCAAAGCAGAAATTAATCGTTCATAGTCCACTTGTTATTCTGCATGCTTAAGATGTGTTTTTTTTCTACTGTTTATCTTAAGGGTTCTTCCATTGTTTTAATTTTAGTTTTAGAATAACATTATAATACCATTCATATTTTAACTTTTTTTTTAAGCCCACTCGTAACTATAGTTGCCGCATTTATAGTTGTCATTTTCCATTCCTTTGAAGTTTTTTTTCTAGATGTTATCCATGTTTTATTTCCCTCAATGCCAGCACGCCCGAACCAAATAAATGATTTCAAGAAGAAAAACAGGTATTCACTTCTTCCGTCACATCGGCGTCAAGTTCCTACCCCTACTCCAGAAGCTGGCGAATGCCACCCTCCCAAGAAATTAATTTTCTGTTTTACAATAAGTATTTTTTGTTGACATATAAGATATATCTATATATATAAATAATCATGAGTGTCTCTAGAATCATCCAACAACACCATATTCCAGGAGATTTATAATTTTTTGTATACTTAGTCAAAAGTCAAACGGCAACTATAGTTGGTCGGTGGGCAAATTACTTGTAAGTACATATCATGGGGAAATGGGCTATACTGTGCTAATAGGTTAATAAATCAAGGTTATTGGTCTTGTTTAGTGCTTTTTGCTTTCATAATATCCCACCTAAAACATAACTTAACCCTTTAACTGACATCTCTACTGTACAGTAGACCTTAATTTGATAGGGAATAAATATGTCAAAAGGAGGAGATGAGAGAGCAATATTTCCAGAGCTCTACTTCCAACTGCCCCACTTTGGGAAGAAAGGGGGCACAAAAAGGTCTGTGTCTGCTTTGCCATGGGGTGGAATTTCCAATGTTTCAATTACAGCAGCAGTTACAAACTTCCCCGTCAGTTCGCACAACAGGAAGAATGAAAGATCAAGGCAACGCATGGGATTACATATCTGTAGATTTTCATTTTCTTTTCTCCTTTTATGACATTATGTCTTGTAAGGGCCAAAATATTGAGGCCCCTTCATCCAGTCTGGATGTGTTTCATTCTAATTGGTCAGAACCTCCTACTTCTTTGTAATGACTAATGGCTTATGCTTCTATTATATGTTTAAATTCTACAAGTAATAGTTTACATTTACGTATTATATGAAAATCACCTACTACAGTCCAGTCCATTTGAATACTATGGGCTAAAAAAAATGCATATTTTCTTATCGGTATTACCTTTTTATTATTCAGAGTATATTTTCTATCTATTTATTTTTTTTTATTTATTTTCATTTAACTTGTTGATACACAATACCCTGTTGGGTGCTTAATGGCTGTACTTTGTTCTGCACTATGTTCCACCACTTTAGGACAAATGGATTTGTTGTGTTTTCCTATTCAAGAGATTATAAGCTAGATGCAACTTTTTTGGGGGTTTGCATCGAATGTTCTTCGACTTTTATGCATGATAAATTTGTTTATGAATAAAGATTCATCAACTATAGTTGCCGCACATTCAAATACGATTTTCAAGAAAAAAAAAACCTGCGGAAAATAAATGCAGAACATGTTCACATAGAACACTATTAACATGACGATATGCATAAAACCATTCAGAAAAATTTGGGCACAAATGGATTAAAGAAGAAACCAATCCAATGTATAGTTGACATTTGAGGCTTAATACCTTAGAAAAGCAATAAAAGTTTTTCAGTTAGAGTTTTTTCAGCTTGTTTATTTCATATAAAATATGGCATGCAGTTGCTTCAAACAATGGTATAAACATCATTCAATGTAAATTGTGATAATCGTAATTAATAATTGCAATTACAATTTTAAGGGAATAATCAACAATGTTTTTTCTCATAATCGGGCAGCACTACTTTAAAGTACTAATAACATACGTACCTTTTAGGCACTAAAATGTAGGCTATTTACGGGTAAATAAGGCGTAGCCTACCTTTTACCGTGTACCGACACAGTGACAGCTTTGTAACTTTTTTTGGGGGGTGGGGTTAGAGTGTACCAATTTTACAGTTATGAAAACATTTGTGCACAATACTCATTACGGTTTCCTTTTAAAACATTTCACTCTAGATCTGGATAAATGCCCTGTGTCTTCTCCAGATGACTCTCAGCCCTTCAACATGACTTTCCGTCCGTATGTTTGGGCCCATTCAACATCTGAACTCAGGCACCTCATTCAATCCTGCAACCGTGTTTCTGTGGATTCAGAGGCATCAGTGGGGGTGTATGATGCCATGGACAGAAGGCCGGGTGCCCATCTACTCATTGAACCAACACAATCTGGGCGATTTTACCAGGACTATGGCTCTCTGACCTCTAATTTGTTGGATAGTAGAGGCTTTTATGCCGACATCAAGATGTCAACTAAAGTAGCAGAAATTGACACAGAGTCTGATATTATGTGCACGCAACTTCAGCTAAGCGGGTCATACAAATGCATAAAATGCACTAAGGTATTAACATTTCTATTATTTAGCTACTTCTAAAAATATATTTCTATCAGCTGTTTGTCCTTAACTATCCACTCCAAATGATCTATTAAAATTAAAAGAATTAAAAGTAATAGTTCAAACAAATAAAACTTTAGTTTTAAGAAATTCATAAAGGCATAATTTGTATTTATCTAGAAAATGAATTCCCAGTATTTAAGCATAGCCAGGCCCATTCACACCAAGAATGATAACTATATCGTCCACAACAAGGCGTTGTTATTATAAACGTTCTGTTTATTATAAGGGCACGCTGCAGTTATGCCATATCTGCCGAAATCAAATCAGAGATTTATATTTCTTCTTCTTAACACTTCCCCTAAACACTTCTAAACATGCTTTTGTTTTCAAACAGGTGTTTTCAACCCCTCATGGGCTAGAAGTTCATGTGCGGCGGTCACACAGTGGCACGAGGCCCTTCGCGTGCGAAATCTGTGGAAAAACGTTCGGCCACGTCGTCAGCCTGGAGCAACATAAAGCTGTCCATTCACAAGTAGGGCCTATGCTTGCATTATCACAATATTGAATAATTCAGCCAGAATTCTAAGACTAGACGAGCTTGCTAATGACATTTTTCCGGCAGGAAAGGGTCTTCAGCTGCAAAATCTGCGACAAAAGCTTCAAGAGGTCGTCCACTTTGTCCACACACCTCCTCATCCACTCTGACACCAGACCGTATCCCTGTCAGTACTGTGGCAAACGATTCCACCAGAAATCAGATATGAAAAAACACACGTTCATTCATACAGGTGATTTATATTTTGATGAAAATAATGAGAATACGTTTTTCTGCAAATTATTTTTTGTGCAGTTCAGTAACTAGATTAATACAGAATTTGTCCACGTCAAAGTTTTGCTGAGACTAAAAAAAAAAAAAATCTTCATATATTTTACAGGTGAAAAGCCCCACAAGTGTCAAGTGTGTGGCAAAGCCTTCAGTCAGAGTTCAAACCTCATCACGCACAGCAGAAAACACACAGGATTCAAGCCTTTCAGATGTGAACTTTGTGGCAAAGGCTTTCAGCGCAAAGTAGATCTGAGGAGACACAAAGAAACTCAGCATGGACTAAAATAATCAAACATAAATATTTTTTTCTTACGACTGTTTGTTTGCACATGTGAAACTTTGTAGAATTAAAAGGTAATATTGTGTGGTTTTATGGATTAAGGAAATTAGTTTGCAGTCCGAGATATTTCCGATGCTCATTACAATTCCCGGTATTTTGTAACAAGCTGTGATATTTTATCCCTGCAAAGTATTAATAAACAAAAAAAAGATCAGTTCTTTTATTTTTACTTCAAAATATTTATTAACCATTTAAATAGATTAAAATTAACTGTTCCATCATTAGATCAATATGTAGGCCAAAACAAATGTCATCAAGTATATGTAAACTCATATTCTTGTGTAGAGCCCGACCGATATGGGTTTTTAGGGGGCCGATGCCGATACCGATATTAAGGAGTAAAAAAGACAGATATCGATATATCGGCCGATTTTTTTTAGGCTATATTATAGTACGGTATAGTCAAATGTTTGGACACTCTTCCCATTCGTGTGTCCAAACTTTTGACTAATACTATAAGCCTATATAGAATACAGTATATACATAAAAACACATTTTTTGCAATGATAACTCAAATGTGGTGATCAAACACTTATAATGATGTGACAAACATAGGCCTAATGGAGGCAGGGTATTTAACAATAAACTTTATTATTTAAAAATGAGTCTGACATCAGTGCACTTAACAGTAAACTTCACTTATTATAGATAATGCAAAAATCCAATAGAAACAAAATGTATATAAACTTGAATTAAGAAAATAAACAATAACTGTGTAGGGCAAGCAAGCTATACTGCCAAACCAACAGGGTCAGGTTTATGCAGGAAGCACAGCTTTAACAAAATTAAACATCTAAAATGAATAAATAATAAAAATTAATAATATTTTTTTCACAAACTCTGTGTTGTGTATTTTCTGGTAATCAAATGAACATGCAGAAAATGAGGATTCGTATTTAAAATAGTTTTTTGCAGTTTAATATTAACAGACACATCTATATGCAATGTGATTAAGTGTACGGACCGGTGTTTATTTATTTATTAAAAATAAGACAAATTCCATGAAATTCAGCGTTATACAGTATATTCCGTTTTTATGACTGGATTCCGCAATTCCGTCCATGTTTTCTGCATCGCGGAAATCACAGGGCCCTACTAATGTAGTGAAGGAAAAGCCGGGGGACGTTGTGTATTTCTTTAGATGGAGGTCTCTCCAGTGGTGAACAAGTAGATAAAATCACCATTCAACAGCTCAAGCCACACCACACTGCCATCTATTGGGACTGCAGAAAATACTAACATCTAATCTGCTATGTTACTGAGTCTGACAAACTATTCTGACAACGTGTCTGCGCGCAACAGGACGCGACAAAGTGTGATACAATACGCTATTGTATTGTATCACGCGCCGCTCGCGTCTGGTATAGAAACCCAGTTAAGAAATGTGATGTGACCGATGTGATAAGCATGAGTTCTGGGCCGGGGTGGCCGGTATAACACAAGCATTGATGGAGGGCGCGATCGTTGTGGAGCCGTAATGCGCCGCAGATGCGTGCCGTGATGCGCAGATCAGCTCTAGTCTCTATCGTCACAGAATCTGCTGTTATATGCTGTCATCCATTCTTCATATCTTCATGCAACACTAAGAATTAGAATCATTGTAATGTGACGATCAATAGGTGCGGGTGGGTGGCGGGTGGATAATTTGAAGCAGCAGACTCTGGTGAAGTTTGAGCTCATCCGCGCATCTCTACACTACTGTACATTGAACTGGGTCACCAATAGCAAACAACGGAGCGCGCTCTGCTGGACAAACTAAGTAATTACACCATTCAGAAGCATTTAATCTGTGTTGTAGGCCTATGTTCTGTAAAAAAATACAGATATATCTGCGACAGGCTCATATCGGCTGATAATATCGGCAAAACAATATATCGGTCGGGCTCTTTACTTGTGATAGTCAAACAAAGTAGCGGCTTAAAAATTAACATTTGAGGTAATTTATGTTGTAGAAGCAAACATGAAAGTACAAATGAACCACTACACCACTTTAACCACATCTTAATCTAAAAATATATTCTGCAATGTGTATTGTCCTGCATCTTAAAGTTAAAGCTGCAGTCCTTAACTTTTTTTGGTTAAAAATTATCCAAAATCAATATTTGAGCAAGTACATAACAGCCAGTGTTAGAAACTATCGCCTTACGTTAGCCCGATTCACAACGGTTAGCTTATAATAATGTTTTTTAATTTGAGTGGTATGGGTAGTTTTCACGGGAAATTCGCGCGTGCTGCTGCGTTATTACATCACTTCTGTAAACATAAAGAATTTGTCCCGGCTAGTAGACTATCCCATGTGAGGATCCTGCAGGTGGCCGATCGTTTTCAAACAGAGATGGCGACAAAGAGGCAAAACTTACGGACTGCAGCTGTAAATAAAATTTGTTTAGAAAAAAAACTAAAAGTCCTGCAAGTCATAAGGCATTACTTTGCATTGGCATTTTAAAGGGGCTACTATTATGCTCTTTACAAAGTACTTGATTTTGTTTTGGGGTTGTACCAGAATATGCTCCATGATGGTGGTTCGGGAAACGCATTATTTTTCACATCATTTTACATTATTTAACATACCTTTCCCAGCCTGGCAGCACAACGGACTATGAGTCGGGTTGGATGAAGGCATGCCTTCCGAAAAAAAAGAAATGTGTTGTGAGTGGTAGCTGTACACAGTGCATTTGTGATCACTGATCTTTATAGATTATATAAATAATTATTCTATAACTAGTCATTTGTAAGATCAGGAGTTGTGCTGTGCGACGCGCTTACAAACCCAATTCCAAAAACGTTGGGACACTGTACAAATTGTGAATAAAAACAGAATGCAATGTGGAAGTTTCAAATTTCAATATTTTATTCAGAATACAACATAGATGACATAAAATGTTTAAACTGAGAAAATTTATAATTAAGGGAAAAATAAGTTGATTTTAAATTTCATGGCATCAACAATCTCAAAAAAGTTGGGACAAGGCCATGTGTACCACTGTGTGGCATCCCCTCTTCTATTTATAACAGTCTGCAAACGTCTGGGGAATGAGGAGACAAGTTGCTCAAGTTTAGGAATAGGAATGTTGTCCCATTATTGTCTAATACAGGCTTCTAGTTGCTCAACTCTTAGGTCTTCTTTGTCGCATCTTCCTCTATGATGCGCCAAATGTTTTCTATGGGTGAAAGATCTGGACTGCAGGCTGGCCATTTCAGTACCCGGATCCTTCTACGCAGCCATGATGTTGTAATTGATGCAGTAAGTGGTCTGGCATTGTCATGTTGGAAAAATGCAAGATCTTCCCTGAAAGAGACAACGTCTGGACGGGAGCATATGTTGTTCTAGAACTTGAATATACCTTTCAGCATTGATGGTGCCTTTACAGATGTGTAAGCTGCCCATGCCACAAACACTCATGCAACCCCATACCATCAGAGATGCAGGCTCTGAACTGAGCAATGATAACAACTTGGGTATTCCTGGTCCTCTTTAGTCGGATGCCAGTTTTCCCCCCAACAAGAATGTCAAATTTGGACTCGTCTGACCATAGAACACTTTTCCACTTTGAAACAGTCCATTTGAAATGAGCCTTGGCCCAGAGAAAACGACTGCGCTTCTGGATCATGTTTAGATAAGCCTTCTTTTTTGACCTATAGAGTTTTAACCAGCAACGGCGAATGGCACGGTGGAATGTGTTCACCGACAATGTTTTCTGGAAGTATTCCTGAGCCCATGTTGTGATTTCCATTATGCATGTGATGCAGTGCCGTCTAAGGGCCCGAAGATCACGCATCCAGTATGGTTTTCCGGCCTTGACCCTTACCCACAGAGATTGTTCCAGATTCTCTGAATTTTGGATGATATTATGCACTGTAGATGATCATAACTTCAAACTCTTTGCAATTTTTCTTTGAGAAACTCCTTTCTGATATTGCTCTACTATTTTTCGTCGCAGCATTGGGGGAATGGTGATCCTCTGCCCATCTTGACTTCTGAGAGATACTGCCACTCTGAGAGGCTCTTTTTTTTATCCAATCATGTTGCCAATTGACCTAATTAGTTGCAAATTGGTCCTCCAGCTGTTGTTTATATGTACATTTAACTTTTCCGGCCTATTATTGCTACCTGTCCCAACTTTTTTAGAATGTGTAGCTCTCATGAAATCCAAATGAGCCAATATTTGGCATGACATTTAAAAATGTCTCACTTTCAACATTTGATGTTATCTATATTCTATTGTGAATAAAAATATAAGTTATGAGATTTGTAAATTATTCCATTAATTTTTTACTCACAATTTGTACAGTGTCCCAGCTTTTTTGGAATCGGGTTTGTAGATGGTGTTTCAGTACTGCTGCGTCCCTTGCAAAAGCAGCAAGTTCCGTCTGCTCCGGTATAGTCAAGGATGGCGTCAATATTGCCATATCAATTTGAGCCGGATTCAGACCTCGAGAATATTGAACAAGAGGATCACGCAGAAACTTTACATGCATGGATATGGAAGCCAAAAACCCCCCCAAAAAACCCCCCCCCCCACCCAAATAAAAAAACCCCCCCCACGCAATGGTGAAAAACCATTGATGCTGCAGCAGCTCTTCTTCTTCTTTGACTTTTCTCTGATGCCTAACTCTGCCGTAGCATTCTTGTCGTAGTCGTCTTGTCTGATGCACTCAACCAAGCGTTCTAACCACGACCTCGCCCTCCCCATAGGTATACGTTCACCTATCTATGGGCCCCTCCCCACCCCCCAACCATTAGAATTTCCGTAAGCGGGAATTATTTTAATATTCTAATGGCCGCTTTGTGACATCACAAAACCAGGAAAACAACGCTGTAGTCCAAACGAGCCGTTCGTTGTAGTTCTTGAAAAGGATTTTTTTTTAAACAAATTATCTCCCTTTGAAGTGGACTTTGAGATTTGTAACTTTGTAGCTCTGTTTTATGCCCAAACATACACACTACACACTGACTAAAATTAAAAAAGTGAAAAAACATAATAGGACCCATTTAACATACAGGAATTTTCCAGAGTGAAGAATCCTTCAGAAATTCAGTTTAAGAGTAAACATGTCCTGATAGACATTAACAGCACCATCTTAATTGGATTTCTTTATGGTTCTTTCAGTTTTCAAGCAAATAAAACAATGTATAGTATGCAAACTACCAGGTATTATTTACTTCAAATAGGGATAAGTCAAGTCAAGTCACCTTTATTTAAATAACGCTTTATACAATACAGATTGTGTCAAAGCAGCTTTACAGTGTTAAACAAGAAAACAGATTGTCAATCATGCAAGAAGACAATAACAATAAATATATTTTTAGGGGAAGTCGTGGCCTAATGGTTAGAGAGTCGGACTCGTAACCCAAAGGTTGTGGGTTTGAGTCTCGTACCGGCAGGGATTGTAGGTGGGTGGGAGTAAATGTACAGTGCTCTCTCCAACCTTCAATACCACGACTGACGTGCCCTTGAGCAAGGCACCAAACCCCAAACTGCTCCCCGGGCGCCGCAGCATAAATGGTGCCCACTGCTCCGGGGGTGTTCACGGATTGTGTGTGTAAACCTGTGTGTGTGTGTGTGTATTTTGGATGGGTTAAATGCAGAGCACAATTCCGAGTATGGGTCACCATACTTGGCCACATGTCACTTCACTATTCATTTTTTCAGCTAAAGTCAGTTCATTGATGATTCAGTTATATCAACATCCAATTCAGTTCTCATCCAATAGTGTCTGTGCAAATCATTCAAGTGTGCCCAAATAAGCAAGACAAAGGTGATAAAGTGGCAAGAAAACCAAAACTCCATCGGTGAAGAAATGGACCTTGGAGAAAACCAGGCTCAGTCGGGGGGCCAGTTCTCCTCTGGCCAGATTAAACCAGCATGGCGTGGTTTAATTCCAGGTTGTAACACAGGTCAGATTGTGTAGAGGACTTGTCTGGTTCCTGTGGACTTGTGTCAAATATGGTTATCGAGGTGATGAGATGAAAGATGATTTGAATTATAGAAACGCAATATTGTATTCTAGTATATCTAGTGTGTATGCCAAGTTAAAGAGAAGGGTCTTTAATCTAGATTTAAACTGACAGAGTGTGTCTGCCTCCCGAACAACGCTAGGTAGATTGTTCCAGAGTTTGGGCACTAAATAGGGATTTTTTTAATATTCTAGGTATTATCAAATTGCCAAATTGAGTTTTGAGAACGCAGCGGACAGGAAGGACGATAAGGTGATCTGAGCTCGCTCTACGTTTGAGGAGCTAAACCATTCAGGGCTTTACAAGTAATTAGCAAGATTTTAAATTGTATTCATTGTTCAAGAGGGAGCCAGTGCAGAGTTGACAGAACCGAGCTAATGTGGTCGTACTTCCTGGTTCTAGTAAGAACTCTAGCTGCTGCATTTTGGACCAGCTGGAGTTTGTTTATTAAGCGCGCAGAGCAACCACCCAATAAAGCATTATAATGGTCTAAGATTGAGGTCATGAATGCATGAATTAACGTTTCTACAAAAAAATTTGACATTGAGAGATTTGTTGTAATTGTAGATAAGTTCTTTAGATGGACAAAATTCAGTCTTCTACAAATGCTCGCAGACAAACAGTTTTCAAAGGCCAAAGATTTAGTTATCAGATTAGCCACCCCACCTAGGTTCATAATCGATAACGGGACCCTTACACAGAAGAGCCACCCTCAAGTGTTAGACAGTGTTTTAAAGGATTAGTTCACTTTCAAATGAAAATTTCTTGATAATTTACTCACCCCCATGTCATCCAAGATGTTTACATCTTTCTTTCTTCAGTCGAAAAGAAAATAAGGTTTTTGATGAAAACATTCCAGGATTATTCTCCTTATAGTGGACTTCAACGGTTACCAAACGGTTGAAGGTCAAAATTACAGTTTCAGTGCAGCTTCAAAAGGCTCTACACGATACCAGACGAGGAATCGGGTCTTATTAGCTGAAACGAGCGGTAATTTGTAAAAAAAAAAAAAAAGTATAGGACTTATTAAAAAAAAAGGCGTGCCTTGCACTGCTCTGCGTCCATGACTTCACGTAATACGTAATTACGTTGAAAATGTCACGCTTGACGTAGGCGGAAGTTAGGTTTCAAAAGATTTAAACATCCAGGATACGCACACGAAGTGACCATTTTAAACGATAAACTGACACAAAGACATTTGAATATGTGTCATTGAACATACAACAACTTTTGAACGGTCCTAGTACTGAGCCTTGTGGCACTCCATACTGTACTTGTGAACAATATGATATCTCGCCATTTACTGCTACGAATTGATGACGGTCAGATAAGTAAGATTTGAACCATGCCAATGCAATTACACTAATGCCAACATAATTTTGTAGTCTACTCAAAGGAATGTTGTGGTCGATAGTGTCAAACGCAGCACTCCAGTGATGAGATCCAGTAGCACTAATAGAGAAATACAACCACAGTCGGACGATAAGAGCAGGTCATTTGTAACTCTGATGAGAGCAGTCTCAGTACTATGATACAGTCTAAATCCCGACTGGAAATCCTCAGAGATACCATTTCTCTCTAAAAAGGAACCAAGCTGAGAGGATACTGCCTTTAGTATTTTTGACAGAAAAGGGAGATTTGAGATCGGTCTGTAATTAACTAATTCTCTAGGATCAAGTTGTGTTTTTTAATGAGAGGCGTAATAACAGCCAGCTTGAAGGATTTGGGGTCATATCCTAATTAAATTGACAATTTAATAATATTCAGAAGAGGATCTATGACTTCTGGAAGCACCTCTTTTAGTAGCCTAGGTGGAATAGGGTCTAACATACATGTTGTAGGTTTTTGATGATTTGACATACTGAGTATTGAAAATGAAAAGATGCACATAATCATTGTTTCAGGTAGGCTTTTATTATAAACTGTAAATGTGTGTGTGGTACATTAAGTCAAGTCAAGTCAAGTCAAGTCACCTTTATTTATATAGTGCTTTTAACAATACAGATTGTGTCAAAGCAACTGAACAACATTAATTAGGAAAATAGTGTGTCAATAATGCAAAATGACAATAGTAAACACAAATTTTTCAGTTAAAAGACAGTTTCATCATTGATTCAGTGATGTCATCATCCAGCTCAGTTCAGTTTAATAGTATCTTTGCAATCATTTGCAAAAACGGTATCGCTGGAAATTAAGTGTCCCCAAATAAGCAAGCCAGAGGCGACAGCGGCAAGAGCGGCAAGGAACCAAAACTCCATCGGTGTCAGAATGGAGAAAAAACCTGGGGAGAAACCAGGCTCAGTCGGGGGGGGGGGGCATGTTTGTTTATGTTTATGTTTGTTGAGTAATGCAGCGTTTGAAGAGCAGTACAAGATTGTGTAGATCTTTGTCCTCCAGTTTCAGCTCGCTCATGAGAGAGGAGATGTACTCCAATGAAGACGGACTTGCCAATGACTCTCTCAGCAATGGTGACACTTCTGTTAATCTGAACAAACAAACAGCTTTTAGCACCAGAGGCATGTAAACAGATATTAATCAAAACAAAGGTTAGAGAGAATAGCAAATTAACTGTCTAGAGCATTTTAAAGGTGCCATAGAATGCATTGATACAATATTTTAAACTGTTCTCTGTTATCTACATAGAAGGTATGTGGCTTAAGTAAGGGCAAAAAATCTCCAGAAACGGTTTTACAGTTAGTTACAACCCTAGGATTTAGTCCCTAGAATGACGATCCTGTTTTTACACTTGGAACCCCCCCCCCGGTCGTGAATAATAATGTGCGCTCTGTTTGATTGGCTGTTTAGCAGTGCGGCTCAATGTGAGCATTGCTCTGATTGGCGTTTAACAGTGCAGATCATTTTCAGTAGCCTCACACAGCGGAAGGAAACACAGGGAAAATATATAGTATTTACAATACTTTCTCTCACAGTGATATTGTTGGGTAATTATACTGTATATAAAATGTGGACATCAGGGAGGCCGCTTTCATATGCAGGGCATTAACACTGCTTGTGAATACACTATCACATTTTACTTTCACTTTCGAGATTTGAGATTGCACGTGCTGTGTAAACTACAGTGGCAGTACTTACCACACATTTTACAAGATCAGATGCTTGTCAGTGGTGCTCAGGATCTGTAAATCATTCGCCATAATCCTCTGTCATCTCTCCTTACTCTGTTTTATGTGGTAAGTGAAATCTTATGTACTGTAATGTAACAGGCTACTGCTAGCAAGTAGCTAACCATGTCCCTTTAAGTGGCTCACCTTATTTTATTAGAACGCACGTTATTTGCTTTCCATGCCTTTCTGAATACAGACACCAACCCATCCCTGCACATCACATCCCCTGCACAGCCTGGAACATAACATTTATTTCCATGATCTGCCATTTTCGCTGTTGTCCTCACTTGTTTCTTCACAAAACCTGCAGAACTTCTGATGATTTGGCTGTGCAGGTCCGGCTGGCCTAGAACATGGGCGGGTATATGCAAATGTTGGGGGCGTAACTATTAGTGATCCCAACTGTAACGTCAAAGTCGATGTTATGTTCTGGTTAGCCTATTTTTCAGTGGTCTTTTGCATCCACGAGATTTACACAAGAAGGAGGAAACAATGGTGTTTGAGGCTCATGGTATGTCATTTCCATGTACAGAACTGTTATTATTCAACTATGCCAAGGTAAATACAGTTTTCCATTCTATGGCACGTTTAAAATCGTCACCGACCACAATAAACGTCTACTCCTTTACGATTTATTAAAACAAATCAATATTTAACTTCAAATTATTAAGTACATCACCTGTTAATTAAATGATCTGTTTTGAAGGAATTGAAAATAATGATTCAATGTAAAGTTAAACACACATAAATGCCTGAATTTATGCCACTTTTAAGAAGTCATCCATCCATAGTTCTTTCTCTAAGAGAAAAAAGGGTTATTGCAACAGCTCGGATTCAACCTGTTCTACAGTTTCTGGTGCTTTATCTATTATTGAACTGCTCTCAACAAAAGCCCACAGGCCAGTGGCACACCTGACATAAGGCACAGAGAGGTGCGCCTCCAAATTATTCATGAAGGGAAAATAACAGGCCCATTGCTGATAAACAGAATGAAAGCCTCAAATGGCTTCCGAAACTAAATGTAGACAAGCAGTCAAAAACAGAGAGATTAGTGAACAAAGTTATTTCCAATAAACAATGTTATTAAAGGTATTTTTAAGCATGTCATTCCAAACATGTCCTATCAAAACTAAGGGTAACACTTTAGATTTGAGAACACTATTCACTATTAACCAAGAGTTTTCCCTCAATAAACTCCTTATTTATAGCAATTAAGGTAGCTGTTGTAGTAGCTATGTTTAGATATGGTGACTGGTTAAGGGATCTAGAATAAGGTCATGCAGAATGAGGCATTATGTGCTTTGAAAGTACTAATAAACAGCCAATTTTCGAGCAATATGCATGCTAATTAACAATTAGTTAATAATGAATCTGTTCCCTAATCTAAAGTGTAACCGAACAAAGTTCTAACACATACATATATTAATTTTGTGGGTTCTCAGAACATCACAATTTTTACCCTGCTGATGCACATTCGTTCTCTTGGGGATCTAATAAACAAACAAAGCGTTTCTTTATTGAACTATCTGGTGAAATCCTCCAGCCAGTCAATAATAAATCAGAGCCATGTCTTTTGGCAGATCTTTAAAATGGGAGTGGTTTAATTGGGGTTGTGTGTTGGGTCTTCAGGTGGAATGTTTCCCATGCTGTTACCGCAACATCACAGATCCACAGCAATCAGGCCTTGATAAGATACGGGTTTGTGTTGACACAGACAGGGAGCAGCACGGAACTCTCCTCAGAGTTGGTGTCTCTGTCAAGCATTCATAAACCTGAGGGAAGTCATACACGCCACCTGGCACTGTATAAACATTATTGTGTAGCTTTTTCTAGCACACACACATTATACAAGATGGCATTCTGAAACCGTGTCGAGTCAATGACAAATAAAAGAGTGTTAACAGTAAATCAAAGGAAGAATCTATTTTGAAGCATACAAAATATAATTATCATTAATTTTCCTACACCATAGATACATGTGAGTAATCAAATGTTATTATAGTCAATGTATTGCTATGGATTGCATTTTTTAAAATTAATAGAGGCAGCAAATCTCTCTTTCTTTCTATATGTGTGTGTGTATTAAAGATCTCTCACTATTAAAAAACTCCATAAGCAATCCCAAAAGAAGGACAAATCTTTATCAAGTAGACAAATATTAACTTGGAGCACAAAGAAATGCACACAAATCATACACGCACTCGCACAGAAATAAATCACTTGTGTCTTATAGCTTTGCAGAAAACAATGCTCCCTGATTTCCTCAGTGCTGTTCACGTATGCTCTTGTTAAAGCCAGGCCCTCCAGCTGTTGATCTGTCTACCACATACTTTCACTGTCAGAGCACAGCAGGCCACCGAGGTGCCATAAAGCCCCAATCAACAGTCATCATCAGATAAACCCACAGCATTATCTGTAGTTGCAATATTCTGAGCCTTTATATGAGCACACGCTAGTGTAGTTGAGGAACAGCCCTGCTAGCCTCTCATGGCAAATACCAACACATGTGGCACTTTCCCATGCATGAGCAAATGGACAAAACAATGCAGAAGTAAATAATTAGCTTAAGCAATCTAAAGATCTGTTTGACATCTAAAAGATACATTTGTTGGAAGTAATCTGGTTGGAAGTAATCTGGACACACATTTTGTTCTGAGGGACAATAAACTACCTATCAACCACCCAGCAACTTCAGAAAATGCTTAAATCTAGTTTTAATGTATTGAATATTCATTTGATACTTACACTGACAGAAGAAACACAGCAATTAAAGTCCATTCTGGCCTTTTGTGAATGATATTAATGTTTGTAAACCTAAAACAAACGACAATTCATAGCACCATTAGCAAAAATGCACTTAAATGCTATAACATTTTTAATGTGCATTGATGTCAGTCATAAACACTTGCGCATGCATATGGTATGGGGAAATAAGTGCAATATTAAAGTAAAACTGCTTTATCTGGTGTAATGTTTTTGAAGTTGCTTGGATTTAGTAGCTCTCAACAGGAGAGACAGAATTCCTGGAAGCAGGTTCAATCCAAGGGTGAAGTGCCCCTTCAGAGGAATGGTAAATCATCTTCATAGTGTGGCACACTACTTCCTGTTGACAACACTTCTATGGCCAATCATAATTTATGGGCCATGAAACTGAAAACTTCATGGTTTAGGCCAAAAAGGTAAATTGAGTGTCTGATAAACAGACGTAAACGGGCAGACTGGGACAAAAATTCAGCCCTGGCACAGTGAAATAAAATAAGCAGTACCATATATGTAACAGATATTTAAACATTTAATGTATGTGTCTGGCAAACAATGCTTACTATTTAAAGAGCACACGCTTATAAAAAAATGTACACATACAGTAAAAACAAAAGAAAAATAATCTGAGGATGTTGTAGAGTCTGTGTGCTGTCGGTTTATTCCATTTGTCTGCTGTTACAGTCATTCTGTATGTTGTTCTTTGTTGTCACTGTCTGTCTGTTGGGTTTTTCCTACCTCTACCATACTCCTCCCTGTCTCTGCTAGGCCTACTGTAGCACCCTTCCTCACAGCACTGGTATTGGAAGACCAGGGGTCTCTGGCTGTACTGATTCTAGCAACATCCTAGTTAATGAACACAGTATAGGACAGGGTTCCTCAATAGGCGGCCCACGGGTCACATCTGGTCCGTGAGAGAAAAATGTTTGGCCCGCGCTAATTTCAACGCAACAAAATGCAATAGAACCCATTATAATCAGTGATACGGTCTACAGTGGATGCAGCACGGAGAGACAAATCCCCGACAGTAAACTGCTGACTCGTTCTATTTATGACGTACTGAAACAAATTTCAGATGATTTGCAATGCTTTGTTGCACCCAGTGTAGATACGATGTGACAGCAAACATATGGCGCGTGTGTAGAAAAGAAAAGTGGACATGGAAAATAGATGATGTGAATGTACTGAACGTTTTTTTTTTGAGTGTTGAGTGACTGATACCATCTTTGTTATGAAATACACTTGTTGGTTCGCATTGAGTCCACAGCTTTAACATACATGTTTGCTTTATTTTTAAGATCTGAGGTAAACTATCTATTGTTGCTTTCAGTATGGCTATAAAGGTCATGCAAAATAATATTCAAACTCACATTAAACACTTTTAACATTGAATAAAGCACAAATTCATTACCTGAGATTATCACTGTCATATTTAGTATGTTGTTCCTGCCGCGACATCGCAGAAAATAAAAAACATTTCTAAAATAGAATCCCGTGGCGCTGTCGCGGGTGGTTAGGACAAAAACTACATGGAAAAGATACTTTTTATCACGTTGCGTCATGTCTGGTTTGAACACACGGTGTTACAGTTTGACGCCCCCCCCCAAAAAATCTAAGTATAAAAATATTCATATTAATATAAATATCTAATAAATGAATCTGCAATTATGGAAAGTGGAGATAGAGATAGCAGTCTTGAGCAGGAATATTTGATTTGCATGGCAGACATGGAGATCCAATTTTTTTTTTGTTTGTTAGTTTTTTTTTAAATCATTCAACATCAAAGTTCTTCTGTACTAAATGCAAAAATGTTTTCATATTGTGTGAATTTAAAAAAAAACTTGATCAGAATATTGACTGGTGACCATCTCGTGACTATTTAACAAAAGCAGCAATAATATAATAAATTTATATATATATATTATACATATTATCTATATATATTATTATATATATATGTGTGTGTGTGTGTGTGTGTTGGTGTGTGTAGATATTATATATATATACTCTATAGGTCATGTGGCCCTTGGCTTGCTATTGCTGGCAGAATTCAGCCCTCTGCGAAAACTAATTGAGGAACCCTGGTATAGGATGTAAACATTAGCAAAATATTTTCTCACTGACTGCTTTCAACATTGGAATACACATGAATACAAAAAAGTAATAATAGCAAAAAAGGGAATATAATATATAGCAAAAACTATAAATAGTAGCACCAGTAAATCCTTTTTGATAGGGTTGTAACAATTCACTCAACACACGATTCGATTCGATTCACGATTTTAATTTCACGATTCGATTCGATTCACGATTATTTATTTATTTTTAACAAAATGAGATTTAAGACATTATAAATTAATAAAAAACAAAAAAAACAAAAAAAAAAAAAATTAAAAAAAAAAACAAAAAAAAAAAAAAAAAAACAAAAAAAAAAATAAAAAATACAAAAAAAAAACAAAAAAAAAAAAAAAAAATAAAGAAAAAAATAAAAAAAGAAAAAAAACGAAAAAAAAAAAATTAAAAACAAAAAAAAACAAAAAAAAAAATATAAAAAAAAAAAAAATTTTTAAAAAAAAAAAAAAAAAACATAAAGAAAAAAAAAAAAAAAAAACAAAAAAAAGAACAAAAAAAAACAAAAAAAACAATTAAAATGTGTGGTCCCCTTTTATTCTTGCTTGGACATAATGCTGCAACATTTCTTTGTGAAATGAAAATATAACACTATATAATCTACTAATTGCACTTGCCGTATTCTTCTCTTTGTTGGTTTCTGATTCTTCTATTGTCCCTAATTTGTAAAGCCTTTGGACAAAACTGTCCTGCTAAATGACAAATTTAATATAATGTAAATGTAAATAACAAAACTACATTGAAATTTTAAACAAGCCCCAAATCAAATAAATAAGTAACACGAATAAAATAAATATCTTCATATAAACAAAATTAGGCTTTGTCTGTGCTCTTTCCATTTTAAATTAGAGGCGACCGCTGCATTTTAACCACAGTCCAAACAAAAATGCTGCATACATGCAACATGATCAGACTTTAATCTAAATTAGATTGTATAATTAAGAAATTTTAAGCAAAAACAGAATGGTCTGACTTCAGTTTTGTGAAACTATACTGTCCCATTTAGAAGGCTGCACCCTCTGGAGGTCGAATCCTCTGGAGGTCGCATCCTCTGTAGGATGCATATATGAAGTGTCCTCAACCTAGAATTAAATGAGATGGCCTTCGTAGGACAGGCGGAAAAAGAAACCGGAAGTATCACGTTGCTATGCCACCACATTTAGAGCATCGTTGCACTCTCACACAACTTAAACAAAGGAAAATTATTTCTAAATTTGGAAAAAAAATTGAAAAAAAAATGCTTTTACTTGTTACATTTTGTTCAATGTTTGAGGAGCTGCACCATACCTACAGCAGGCGTCTATTAGAGAAAAAAAGGAGGAGGATATAAAAAAAAAGTTTATCCGTTTTTACCAAGGCGAATTAAAGTAAGTTGTAAACACCACATCTGCACTTGTGTGAACATCTGCCGGTGCCGGCATTTTTCAAATTAACAACGGTTGTTCACGGCGACGCAAAAAATTGTGGGTTATCTGTAGCAGCGAAAGGATACACCTCATGCATCCTCCGAAATCCTGAGAAAGAAGGTCGCATTCGAAGGTCACATTCGGAGTGTCCTACTTGCTTTTCTGAAACGAGACAGCCCTCGATGAGTATGCAGCGTCGAATGCGACCTCCGACCGAGGACGCGCTTCTAAATGATACACAGCTATAAATAAAAATATCTGCATGAAACAGCTGAGCTGATTGAGATGCAGATTCACTCTCTGCCAGTAGGTGGTGCTTAAAGCGTTTCCTTGGTTTCCACTTTAAACAAAGCAGCCCTGCACTTATGAACTTTAATATTTATATAGAGGCAAGAGGAAAAGAAAAAATACCATCTAAACTTTTCTACAGACAGTAAGTTCCCCTCAGACATACATTCATATAAACTCCTACACCTAAATGAATCGCGATTTGTTTAGCATCTCAACCGATTTGAATCGTCACATATTTTAATCGATTTTCAACCGGCTCGCAGTTAATCGTTACATCCCTACTTTTTGATATACAATTATTTGTAAATTAAAGTATGCTGAAGTGTTGCTAGTACGTGCCGCATGTGCATTTGTGTGTGTGATGAAAAGTATGTGTGTGAGTGTGATCTCTCTCTCTCTGTGTGTGTGTGTGACACAGGCACAGGTTCCTCCTATCCTAAGAGTTAATTAATAGTTAATTAGAGCCACATTATTAAGAAATTGACAGCATTTGTATCAGGGTGTGTCTCTCTCATTGTGTCTTCCTACCTCCATGACACTTGTCTCTGCAGTCCACCCTACCTAAGGATTAATAGCATACTGTAAACTTATGTACTGTATGCGTGCTCAATGTTTTTTAATTTTTTTTTATATATGACTATCTACATATTCAATGTAAAGTTCACTACAAATGTCTATAGTACTATGGCTATTGCTATAGGTTTTTGATGTGTTAGACTATATTGCAAGTAGCCTACATCAGTTTTTACCCTAAATCCCACTTTATCTGCTGATATTTCAGTCATTCAGTTCAGTAACAGGCTTGTTAACACTTAAGTTTTTAACAATTATCACGAAGCATTGACATTTTAAAATATACTGGGGTTCTACGCTAAGCTTACAACTGTTTAATACAATGTAGGCTACTGTCAAAAAAAAAAAACAGGAGCTAACTGGCAGAAGTAGTGTGAAAATTACTTGTGCTAGCTGTATTTTCTGTTTTCTTCTTACCTATGCGGCACTAACTGTTCTCTGCTGCAGCAGCCGAATTTAAACTTTTTGAAAAGAGTTTGGTTAATTTTACGCATTTAGCAGCATCAGACTTAAGTCCTTTTTTTTTCCTTTCTAAAAGTTTTTCTGCACCGCCTTTCCTTTTTTATGGTCCATTATCTAGCTTTTACTGAAAATTAGCTCATGTTGCAATCTCTCTGATGACGTGCTTGATATTGACTGAACGGTTCGGTCGGCCCATCTCAGGACCAGGCGGCCGGCCATTGCCGACTGGGCCAAATGCTTAACATTTATTAATTATTAACATTATTATTATTATAACCACAGAGAAATTGTGCAAGCGATAAAAACACGCCTATGAGCTGTTGGCCCATAAAAACTATTTTATTCATATATTTAGAACAAATCTGACCGGCCCACATTAAACAAAATGGTCCGGCCCCTCTGGCATTTGCCAGAATTGCTAGATGGCCAATCCGCCCCTGGACGTAAACACTGATTTTACCCTGTCATACACCACTATTCAAAGGTTTGGGGTTGGTAAGAATGTTTTTGAATTCTCGAAAGAAGCAATATTTGATCAAATAATACAGTAAAAACTGAAATATTATTTAGAAGTTAAAATATTTGTTATTTTATTTTAATTGGCATTTTAAAATTTAATTTATTTCCTGTGATTACAAAGCCTGAATTTTCAGCAGCATTCAGTCTCACATGATACTTTAGAAATCATTCTAATATACTGATTTGGTGTTAAAAACACTACTTATTATCAATGTTGAAAATAGTTGTGCTGCTATTACTTTTTGGAAATCATGATTTTTTTTTTTTTTTTAGAATTCGTTGATTACAAAAAGTGAAATGATCAGCAATTACTGAAATTCATAATATTTTGCAACATTATAAATACGTTACTGTCATTTAGGTATCCTTACCTCAATAAAATATGACTAAAAATGTAATTAATATGGTTGAACAGTATGTACATATATTACAGTCATGGCCAAAAGTTTTGGCAGTGACATAAATATTGTGTTTCGCAAAGTTTGCTGCTTAAGCTGTTGTGGTTTTCATTCACATTGTTTATAGATTATTGTGTAGAGTGATCAGATACATTTAAGAAAATTGCTAAAAGCTTCATTGGCCAAAAAATAAACTTTTCACAAAAAATAAAAACTAAAATTTCACTGTTTTTTGATCCTGACACAAAATTACCATCTAGCATTAATTGACTTATCATATCAGCAGCACATGTGAAAGTCTGAATGAGTACTAGTACTAGGTAAAATCACTATCATACTATTTAGATTGTAAGAGCAGACTGATTGCTGTAAAAGGAGGGAAGAAGCACTTCCAATTATTGTGTTCTTGTTAGCAATGGTTACCTCCAAAGAAGCACATACAGCAATCATCGCTTTGTATCAAAATGGCCTCACATGCAAAGAAATTGCTACAAAGAATATTGCACCTGAAAGAACCATTTACTGGATCATCAAGAACTTTAAGGAGAGAGGTTCGACTGCAGTAAAGAAATCTTCATGACGTCCCAGAGTGTCTAGCGAGAGCCAGGACCGTCTCCTCCTGAGGAGTCAGCTACAGAATCGTGTCACCACCAGTGCAGAGCTTGCTCAGGAATGGCAGCAAGTTGGTGTGAGAGCATCTGCAAGCACAGTGAGGCCAAGACTTACAGCCTGGTGTCAAGAAGGGCAGCAAAGAAGCCACTTCTCTGCAAGAAAAACGTCAAGGACAGACTGAAATTCTTCAGGAAGTACAAGGATTGGACAGCAGAAGACTGGTGTAAAGTTATTTTCTCTGATGAAGCGCCCTTCCGACTGTTTGGGACATCTGGAAAATCGATTGTTAGGAGAAGAAAAGGTGAACGCTACCATGAGCCCTGTGCTGTGCCAACAGTGAAGCATCCTGAGACCATCCATGTGTGGGGTTGCTTTTCAACTAAGGAAGTGGGCTCTCTCATAATTCTGCCCAAAAACACTGCCATGAATAAAGAATGGTATCAAAACGTCCTGCAAGAGTGACTTCTTCCAACGATCCATGAGCAATTTGGTGATGGAGCACCATGTCACAAAGGAAGAGTGATAAAGAAGTGGCTTGAAGATCATTACATTGAAATTTTGGATCTGTGGCCAGGGCAACTCCCCGGATCTCAATCCCATTGAGAATCTGTGGTCAGTCCTCAAAAGGCGTGTGGACAAGCATAAGCCCACAAATTGTGATCAACTCCGAGAACTAATAAGGCAAGAATGGATTGCCATCAGTCATGCCAGAGCGAATTGCTGAGGTTATGAAGAACAAGGGTCATCACTGTACAGGTGCATCTCAATAAATTAGAATGTCGTGGAAAAGTTCATTTATTTCAGTAATTCAACTCAAATTGTGAAACTCGTGTATTAAATAAATTCAATGCACACAGAACGAAGTAGTTTAAGTCTTTGGTTCTTTAATTGTGATGATCTTGGCTCACATTTAACAAACCACCAATTCACTATCTCAACAAATTAGAATATTTTATAAGACCAATAAAAAAAACATTTTTTGAATTGTTGGCCTGCTGGAAAGTATGTTAATTTACTGTACATGTACTCAATACTCGGTAGGGGCTCCTTTTGCTTTAATTACTGCCTCAACTCGGTGTGGCATGGAGGTGATCAGTTTGTGGCACTGCTGAGGTGGTATGGAAGCCCAGGTTTCTTTGACAGTGGCCTTCAACTCATCTGCATTTTTTGGTCTCTTGTTTCTCATTTTTTTCTTGACAATACTTCATAGATTCTCTATGGGGTTCAGGTCGGTGAGTTTGCTGGCCAGTCAAGCACACCAACACATGGTCATTTAACCAACTTTTGGTGCTTTAGTGTGGGCAGGTGCCAAATCCTGCTTGAAAATTAAATCAGCATCTTCAAAAAGCTGGTCAGCAGAAGGAAGCATGAAGTGCTCCAAAATTTCTTGGTAAATGGGTGCAGTGACGTTGGCTTTCAAAAACACAATGGAACCAAGCACCAGCAGATGACATTGCACCCCAAATCATCACAGACTGTGGAAACTTAACTCTGGACTTCAAGCAATTTGGGCTATGAGCTTCTCCACCCTTCCTCCAGACTCTAGGACCTTGGTTTCCAAATGAAATACAAAACTTGCTCTCCTCTGAAAAGAAGACTTTGGACCACTGAGCAACAGTCCAATTATTTTTCTCCTTAGCCCAGGTAAGACGCCTATGACATTGTCTGTGGTTCAGGAGTGGCTTAAAAAGAGGAATACAACAACTGTAGCCAAATTTCTTGACACGTCTGTGTGTGGTGGCTTTTGTTGCCTTGACCCCAGCCTCAGTCCATTACTTGTGAATTTCACTCAAATTCTTGAATCGATTTTGCTTGACAATCCTCATAAGGCTGCGTGCGGTTCTCTCGGTTGGTTGTGCATCTTTTTCTTCCACACTTTTTCCTTCCACTCAACTTTCTGTTAACATGCTTGGATACAGCACTCTGTGAACAGCCAGCTCTTTCAGTAATGACCTTCTGTGACTTGCCCTCTTTGTGGAGGGTGTCATTGATTGTCTTCTGGACAGCTGTCAGATCAGCAGTCTCCCCATGATTGTGTAGCCTAGTGAACCAAACTGAGAGAATTTTGAAGGTTCAGGAAACCTTTGCATGGGTTTTGAGTTGATTAGCTGATTGGCAATGTCACCATATTCTAATTTGTTGAGATATTGAATTGGTGGTTTTTTAGTTAAATGTGAGCCAAAATCATAACAATTAAAAGAACCAAAGACTTAAACTACTTCAGTCTGTGTGCATTGAATTTATTTAATACACGAGTTTCACAATTTGAGTTGAATTACTGAATAAATGAACTTTTCCACAACATTCAAATTTATTGAGATGCACCTGTAAATATTGACTTTTGTCTGTAAATATTTTTTTTTTTTGCCAATAAAAGCCTTTAAAACTTATATGCTTATCATTGTTTTTCAGTATACCATAGAAACATGTGGAAAAATAAATACAAATACTTAAGCAGCAAACTTTGCAAAACACAAAATTTATGTCACTGCCAAGACTTTTGGCTATGACTGTACATATTACCTTGTCTGAAAATGTATAAAATTCATAACTCATGGTTGATCGACAATATTCCCTTAGGACAGTTTCAGAGGTTAAAAAGAATCTGTGACAAGGAAGATGATTTTGATTTCAGGGCTCAAGAAATGACTCAAAGATTTCAGGAATGAGGGTACAAAAACAGGGTGATCAACAAGGCATTTAATAAAGCAAGAAACATCAGTAGAGATTAGTTATTAGTACAAAAACGTAAATCACAAGATTCTGATAATTCGGTTTATTTCGTTACACAGTACAGTACAGAAGCGAATAGAATTAAGAAAATTATAAAAAAGAATTGGGAAATTGTGATGAGTGATCCCCATCTCAGGGAAGTCATGCCTGAATCTCCCTCCATTGCATTCCTGAAAGCACCTACGATTATAATAAATTAGTGAGAAGTCATCTTTCCTCTAAGAAATTAAGTACCTGGTTATGTCTGAGTGCAGGAAATTACAGATGTGACAATTGCAATCACTGTGACAATATGGTCAAGACAAATATGTTTAAAGATGTAACTTCACACATTGAATTTAAAGTTAAATCATTTATTAATTGCAATACATAATTTGTAGTGTATCGGTTAGAGTGTCCATGTGGTTGTTTCTATATAGGGATGACTACAAGGAAATTAAAGATCAGATTAGCAGAACATAAGAATGCCATTCGAGTTTGTAACCCTTTGTATCCTATGGCCCTTCATTATAAAGAGAAAAATCATGGTAGCCCAAGTACATTGAAGATAATCGGAATAGAACATGTCCCCAGGTCAATAAGAGGAGGTGATAGGGTCAATAGGCTTTTACAGAGAGAGTCTTTTTGGATCTATATACTGAAAGCAACTAAACTTCCAGGCTTAAATGGGGAATTAGACCTTGTACCTTTTTTGTAATAAGAATTCAGATCTGGAAGTAGTATATTGTTGATCTTTTTTTTTTTTTTGTTATTTTTTTTAAGAAATGGATGACTATGTAATACATTTTATGTGGAGTCTGATTTATATATTTAAGTTAAAAAAAAATGTATTATATTTTTTTTATAAAATTTTTTCCTCTCCTTCATACATGATTATATTGTGTTTGATTTAATTTGATATGTAATCGTCGAACTTCCTCTTTACTGTTTGTCCTGTGTAGAATGACCAGGTGATTGTTATTTGACTAATTAATTGCTGCTCAAAATGAACTCAGATTGTGTTTGTTACTCACACCCTGATGAAGGCAAAATAGCCGCAACGCGTAGGTGTGCACTTGTCACCTGTTCTTAAAACTTATAGCCATGATGAAATAAAGGCTTTTTAAAACTTTTTGAATACGATTCGAGTGCCTTGGACTACTATTATTCTTACGATTCATAACTCTTTGTCTAGTGTGCAGTGTGGCTTACCTGAATGTCCTGACTAAATTGTTTATGTCATTGATGACAACTCTCATTGTTAGATGCATGGGTCCCACAACATCTCTCAAGCTTTGAAAAGACACAAAGAGGGGTCCCACTTTTATATTACAAACCCAATTCTAAAAGAGTTGGGACACTGTATAAATTGTGAGTAAAAAAGGAATGGAATAATTTACAAATCTCATAAACTTATATTTTATTCACAATAGAATATAGATATATTAAATGTTGAAAGTGAGACATTTTGAATGTCATGCCAAATATTGGCTCATTTTTTTGATTTCATGAGAGCTACACATTCCAAAAAGGTTGGGACAGGTAGCAATAACAGGCCGGAAAAGTTAAATGTACATATAAGGAACAGCTGGAGGACCAATTTGCAACTTATTAGGTCAATTGGCAACATGATTGGGTATAAAAAGAGCCTCTCAGAGTGGCAGTGTCTCTCAGAAGTCAAGATGGGCAGAGGATCACCAATTCCCCCAATGCTGCGGCGAAAAATAGTGGAGCAATATCAGAAAGGAGTTTCTCAGAGAAAAATTGCAAAGAATTAGAAGTTATCATCATCTACAGTGCATAAAATCATCCAAAGATTCAGAGAATCTGGAAAAATCTCTGTGCGTAAGGGTCAAGGCCAGAAAAACAATACTGGATGCCGTGATCTTCGGGCCCTTAGACAGCACTGCATCACATACAGGAATGCTAACTGTAATGGAAATCACAACATGGGCACAGGAATACTTCCAGAAAACATTGTCGGTGAACACCTTGGTGCCATTCGCCGTTGCCGGCTAAAACTCTCTATAGGTCAAAAAAGAAGCCATAAGCAGGCGCTTTCTCTGGGCCAAGGCTCATTTCAAATGGACTGTGGCAAAGTGGAAAACTGTTCTGTGTTCAGACGAATCAAAATTTGAAGTTCTCTTTTTGGAAACTGGGACGCCATGTCATCCGGACAAAGAGGACAAGGACAACCCAAGTTGTTATCAGCGCTCAGTTCAGAAGCCTGCATCTCTGATGGTATGGGGTTGCATGAGTGCGTGTGGCATGGGCAGCTTACACATCTGGAAAGGCACCATCAATGCTGAAAGGTATATCCAAGTTCTAGAACCACATATGCTCCCATCCAGACGTCGTCTCTTTGAGGGAAGACCTTGCATTTTCCAGCATAACAATGCCAGACCACATACTGCATCAATTACAACATCATGGCTGCGTAGAAGGATCCGGTACTGAAATGGCCAGCCTGCAGTCCAGATCTTTCACCCATAGAAAACATTTGGCGCATCATAAAGAGGAAGATGCGACAAAGAAGACCTAAGACAGTTGAGCAACTAGAAGCCTGTATTAGACAAGAATGGGACAACATTCCTATTCCTAAACTTGAGCAACTTGTCTCCTCAGTCCCCATACGTTTGCAGACTGTTATAAAAAGAAGAGGGGATGCCACACAGTGGTAAACATGGCCTTGTCCCAACTTTTTTGAGTTGTGTTGATGCCATGAAATTTAAAATCCACTTATTTTTTCCCTTAAAATGATACATTTTCTCAGTTTAAACATTTTATGTCATCTATGTTGTATTCTGAATAAAATATTGAAATTTGAAACTTCCACATCATTGCATTCTGTTTTTATTCACAATTTGTACAGTGTCCCAACTTTTTTGGAATCGGGTTTGTAGATGTCTTTAACCGATATGTACTTGCATAAAAAAACAAATCATATACTTAACACTTTTGCTGCTACTGAGGTGGGTTATGGTTAAGGTTAGGAACAGGTTTGTTTGTACGGTTAGGTTTAAGGATGGGTCAAGGTGTAGGGGTGGGATCAACAGTGTAACTACAGAAATGAAATACACATGTAAGTACAGTAACATATTTTAAATATAGGTACAATGTAAGAAATGTGTGTACACAATAAAGGCATTGTATCAAATTATTAATTTACATGTAACTACATAGTAGTTAAAGATACTTAATATATAGTGGGTCCCAATGAGGTTATGTTAAATAATTATTTGCAAGAAGACTGAGTGCTGGGTTTTGTTTGATTTTCTTTCCAGCATATCTTAGAACAGTAATGTAGGGCACCCTTTTTACAGAATTCAAGCAGGTCAAATGCCCAACATAACATTATTATAGTGCAACAAAACAATGCTAATGGTCTCCGAAATGACAAACACTGATCCAACTACTGCTGAAAACTGACTTCCGGCTGAGCTTCTCCACAGCAATGTGTTTCTGAATCAGATGTTGCGCATGAGAATCAACCAACGGCAGAGGAGGGTCCTTCCCACTGTCCTGCAGGATTATGAAAAAAAGCATCAATCAAGAATGTAACATGCAGAAATCAATGAGAGATGAGGCCAGTTTTCATGAGGAAGCCCAGTCTAACTTGCTTGAATTGAGCACCCACAACAGGACAGTCCAAGTAACTGCAGATTTAGACTTCAGGATGCACATACTGTGGCCTGAAAATGTATCTGTATGTTTAAGCTACACTTTCAAAAAAACAAAACAAAAACATCCAACATATTAATGTCATTGCTTTAGATACAAAATATGAAATCAGTTGTCACATTTTAAAAGAACATGGCCACAAAAAAAAAATAAAACATTTGTTAGGTTACTAAAACAACATGTACTGTTCAAAACAAACAAAACATTTGTGGCTGTAAAATATTAGTGGCTCAACTTCATAGCAGGATTATTACAGTTAACTAAAACCATTACAATTGAAATAAAGTAAATGTTAACTGAAATACTTTAATTTAAAATATTCATAAAAATTAGAACATAATATAATATACTAAAAATAAAAAATTCACGACATCACTAAAAACCCATGTAAATCCATTGAAAAATCACTGCAAAACAATCTCTCAGTTAGTTTTGAAAAAACTGTTTTATTAGACGTTTTATTATCAATGCAAATGTAAGTCTTTAAGTGTAGCTTAATGAGGACTATCAAATGCACGCAGGTGGCTTGTCAATACAGTGTTTGGAGGAAAGGCCTGAAAGTTAATGAGTGTATCATGCAACATAGAACAAGGGGTGTGTTTTAAGTTATAGAGTAAGAGACACACAAATGTCCACATGTATTTACACCAGTGTAATGTTTAGACATGTGCAATATTTAAACAAACATTATTTATATATCCATGATTCAATTGTTGCAATTCAATTTATAATTTTTTTTTTAAAGCGGGTAAAACTGAAAGGTTTAGATTTTTTTTTCAAACATCTCAAAGACATTTCTTGTCATTGGAACAATTCTTCAAAATTGTTTTTTTTGTATAAAATACCTTAAGCATATATTTTTGTACAAAATGTTATGTTAGACATAATATAATATACAATAATATAGCAATAAACAAATCTTCAAGCAGACTTTCAATTTTGTTTTGCACAAAGTATATGATTAAAAATCACAATTGGCAAGCTTATATTATATAATATTATATTCTATTATAATTATATTATATTATATTAGGATTATATTCATGACCTCTAGACTGGACTATTTTAATGCACTGCTAGGTGGTTGTCCTGCCTCTTCAATAAACAAGCTACAGGTAGTCCAAAATGCAGCGGCTGGAGTCCTTAACAGGTCAAGAAAATATGTTCATATTACGCCAATTTTACAGTCTCTTCACTGGCTACCTATTGAGTTCCGTATCAGTTGCAAAATATTATTACTTGCCTATAAAGGCCCTTAATGGGTTAGCTCCTGCGTACCTAACTAGTCTACCACGCTACAATCCATCACGCTCCCTAAGGTCGCAAAACTCTGGACTTTTGTTAGTACCTAGGATAGAAAAGTCCACTAAAGGAGGTACAGCTTTTTCATATTTGGCTCCCAAACTCTGGAATAACCTTCCTGATAACATTCGGGGTCCAGACACACTCTCTCTGTTTAAATCTAGATTAAAGACACATCTCTTTGGCCCAAGCATTCAAATAATGCATCTCATATTCTTTTACTGCAGTTATATCTGATCAAATGCAAATTATTATTCTTTAGCTTGAGTTAAACACATCAATTTTGGTTGGAGTAGCAGCTACGCTAATTACGTCTCTATTTGTTTCTCTGTTTTTTGCCACGGAATGCTAGGATTTACACAAGCTTCAGTCTTTATCCAGAACACCTGAGAAGAGATGATTCCAACCCCTCAGAGGACCTCAGATGATCCCAACACCTGAAACCACTTACAGAACTACCACATTTGCTATAAGTTTGATTGCATCATATAATAATTGCTGTTAATAGTGTTCATCGTCTGTTTGATTACGTCTTTAATTGATTTTTTTGAACATTTCTGCCATATGTACATTAATGGACAGTCACCACTTATAAGCTACCACTAAATATTGCAGAAAATTAATTTGCTGTAAAGTTGCTTTGCAACGATTTGTATCGGGAAAAGCGATGTACAAATAAACTTGAATTTAATTGATTAAGTTATATTATATTATGTTATTAGATTAATATTTAAAGGGGTCATATGACCTTGCTAAAAAGAACATTATGTTGTGTATTTGGTGTATGCAATGTGTTTATGTGGTATAAGGTTAAAAACCGATGAATACCTCTTGATACCTCAATGCGTTGTGACTGAAATGTTACGCCCCTTACATACTGTGATGCTGTGTCCCGGCCGGAGCTATGAGACAAAAACATTAAAAGCCATTATGAACGAGGCATTTGTTGCATCCAATGTGGACATAATTACTGATTATAATGACCTATACTGTCTTTTTACGCATTGCGTTGCGTATCGCGCCATGTGAAAACTTAAAACCAAATCCTTGCAAAGTTGGAACTGCCCCACTTTATAGAAACAGCCTTTGTGCACAGACGCATTGTAGCCTACTCTCCAGGTTCAGGAAAGATTCCTCCGTAAAATGCATTGCACACATCTAAATATTTGGGTTGAAACTGTTCTGGAACAGTGTTGTAAAAAAAACTTAACCACTGATTTCTAGTCGTACCCTCTTTTGGAAGACCAAACAAAGTAGTTTCGCTTCCACAACGAAACACACAGTGTCAAACACGGCGGGCTTGAGTGAGCGGCGGCCGACCGGCTTGAGAAGGGCACTGCCGGCGGATTCGGCGAAGGAGCGGCCAGCGGGTTTGCAGCAACCCCATGTGATGACCCCGGGCTGGACTCCGCTTTGTCCAGCCTGGTGAAAGCCGATCCGGTGATCCACAGAGCGAAGTTGATGTATTTCCTCAGCGACCAGCACGGATCAGCTCTAGGCATGATGAAACTGATATCGTCCTCTTTTGGAAGGCCAAACAAAGTAGTTTCGCTTTCACAATGAAACACACAGCGTCTCCACGGCATGGCGGCGGCGGCAACAACAATACTACAGCGGGAATAAAAGTTACACCCTCTTTCTTTGCGTGAACATTTGGGTGGTGTTATGCAAATCTACTATTAACTAGCTATTAACATTACCACTAAGTGATATTTGTATTTACTTGCTTAAGAGACATTTCAGTAAACACTGCTAGGGGTTAGAAGTGAATAATATAAAAACCTGGTAAGAGACCAGAGGATTTGGGGAGTAAAAAAAGAGAAATTCTTAGTGCATTACAATAAACTTCCCCTATGCCTCTAAATGGCTTCCACAGCTAACCAGATCTCAATCCAATAAAGCATGTTTGGGATGTGGTGGATTGGGAGATTCGCATCATGGATGTGCACAAAAATTAAAGCAGTTCAGAAGGCAAAAGGGGAGTCCAACCACTGATCTATATATTATAGATCAGTGGGTCCAACCCAGTACTAGCAAGGTATACAAGTGGCCAGTGAGTGCATATGATCCATAGACTATATAAAAACAGATATGACCTTGAGTATGTTTATGCATTAATCTGCAATGATCAATAGATGGCAGTGATTCGTAATATCTGTCAAAATGCATGTACAATGTTTCCAGAAGAAGACAGACTCCCCACGTGACGTCACACAATCATGGCCGCCTCCTGAGTGCAAGTACAACGAGAAAATTTCACAGTGATGAACATCATTTGGATTTGTTGCTTAGAGACTAACATTTCAGATATTATTATACATGCTAATAAAAATGTTGAATGCAACAGTGCAAAGAATCAGCACATCAGCTAAAATAACTCAAAACCGTAAATCAAAAGACTGATATAGTGTCCTCACTATGATTCCTCATGGACTGTCCTCATGACACCAGTGGCTTTTCCCATAAAACTAGGACACACATATTCACTGACCATCTGTTTTTTTGTGCATTTTTGTTTTAAACGCATTAGCTTGTTTAGAGTTTTCAGAGTTGATCGTTTTGATTAATGTTATTTTTTATAGTTATTGAGCATGTGCTATTGCTGAAGCCCATCAATGTTTTTTTTGTTTTTCACTATTGCATACTGCAGATTTTTTCATAATTTAAAAACAATCCTTCCTTAAATTAATTGGTTGAAACAAAAAAGGACCTCACCCTCATGTCATTACAAACCTGTAGGACTTTCATTCTTCTGTAGAACATAAAATATATTTTTAATATTCTCTAAAATATGATAAACAAAAGCTCAAACATGCTTGAGAGGTTTGTCCTCATGCAAGCACGTAAAGTTACAAGTTACAAAGACAAAAAGTTATTTAATAAAATTATTTAAAATGACAAACTGTTCAGTTAGACAGTGAATTTGCACATGCCCTATATGTAAACAACAGCCACAGTTTCCTTTTTGTATGTGGTGTTTAAGTGTGGGCAAATCTGGGGGTTACTGCAAATAGTACCACATCTTTCATCTGGTGGCATCTTGCAGCTGGTGGTGTTGTTTCTGATAAAGTATAGTCTGTTTTTGATGAAAGTTTGTAAAATAATGTGTGTTCATATTGTGATTGAATAATCATTCAGTAATGCTTAATAACATTATGTAGATGGTCACCCATATATCACAAAGGTACCATGTTAATTACATGGTACACTGTGCTAACCATAAACATGCCATACAGTGTGTGCCCCATTCTCGTCATCTTTGCAGCATAAACAGACTCATGGTTGAATGAAGCGTGCACGCCAGCTACTGTCCCCTCTCACCCAGTGCTTCATAATTGGCTCAACAGCTTCAATATGGAAGGTGGCATTTGGCCTGGGCCGTGTTGCTCTAATGGTGTTTTGAATTTAATGACGTCATTAAACACAGGCCAGTCTGCATCCTCAGCAGGCAGCGGCTCTGTAAATCCTTTATTAATTAATACTGTTCCTGGGAGGTATGCCATTCATAAGAGCCTCTTTGATATCTCTCATCTCCCCAGTTAAAATCTACACTTTGGTGACTGTTTAATCTCTCAACTACTGCTGGCCCTTAACATTTTCCTTCTCATAAAAACCCATCACACCACGAGCATGAAAAGGCCATATTGACACGAAATGACATGACACTCGGGAACATGCATTTGGTGAATTGGAAATGTTCACATTCTGTTTTGTATGAATCATCAAATAGTTAAAAAAAAAAGGTTTTAAGTGTATTTTCTTTTCCTCTATAGTCCCTCGCTCTTGAATAGACTGCTTCACCTGTGTGGAGGCCTGCAGGTCACTTATTCTGAGCTGGCCAAGAGGATTCTTGCTGAGAAATACAATTTAGCTGCGACCTGGAGGAGAGGTGGGTATATAGTGTGTAGGTGTATATTGGGCAATAGTCTGAGACCAGATTTATACTGGGTGCTCTACTGTATGTTTATTTGTAGATGCATTTTTGAACAACTTCTGCTATTAGTAGTAGTTAGTAGTCTACCAAATATTGTTTCTGTATATACACATATACATACAGTACATAAGTTTTGGGTTTGTATGCTCACCAAGGCTGAATTTATTTGATCAAAAATACAGTGAAAATAGTAATATTGTGAAATATTTGAATTCGAAATACACATTTTCTATTTGAATATATTTTAAAATCTAATATATTCCGGTGATGGCAAAGCTGATTTTCAGCAAGCATTACTCCAGTCTTCAGTGTCACATGATCCTTTTGAAATCATTCTAATATGCTGATTTGCTGCTCAAGAAACTTATCAATCTTGAAAACAATTGTGTTGCTTAATATTTTTGTGAAAACAGTGATTTCAGAATTCCTTAATGAAATAGAAACAGCATTTAAATGAAATCTTTTGTAAGATAAATGTATTTGCTGTCATTTGTGATGATTCCAACACACAATAAAAGTATCAATTAAAAAAATAAACTTTCTGATCCCACATTTTTTCCAAGGAATGTTTAATTATTCGAAATGTTGATTTATTCAAAATGAATGTAGAATTAATTAGTTATTTGTCACATACAGTATATTTAATACAATTTAAAGTGATGGTTCTCCCAAAAATTAAAATTAATTTATTCATCATTACTCACCCTCATGTTGTTCCAAACCCGTAAGACCTTCATTCATCTTCGGAACATAAGATATTTTTGATGAAATCCGAGAGCTTTCTGAACCTGCATAGACATCAATATAACGGACACGTTGATGGCCCAGAAAGGTAGTAAGGACATCATTGATATAGTCCACGTGACGTGACATCAGTGGTTCAACCGTAATTTTATGAAGCTACTTTTTGTGCTCATACGTGTGATGCTGCTGACGCAGGAGCCAGCATTCTGATGTAGGATGCACTGCGCCTTGTTTGCAAGCAGAAGAATGCACACGCATGTGTCGTGGCACTCTCGTGAACGTGCGTCGAAGACTTACACAGAAGAGAAGAAATTGTTGAATAAAGTCGTTATTTTTGTTTTCTTTGTGCACAAAAAGTATTCTTGTAGCTTCATAAAAATATGGTTGAACCACTGATGTCACAATGATTATTTTTAACGATTGTCCCTACTACCTTTCTCGTCCTTGAACGTGTTAGTTGCATTGCTGTCTATGGAGGGTCATAAAGTTCTCGGATTTCATCAAAAATATCTTGTGTTCGAAGATGAATGAAGGTCTTACTAGGGATGTCACATGACGAAAAACTAAATTCAATTTTTTTTTTTTACTTAAATATTATCAATATTCGAATTAAATTCTACAAAAAAATTTTTAAAGTCCACAGGGGCATTACATTACTCCCCCCTCCTGGAAGGTGCGTACCTCGCACCGTAGAAACAGAGGGAGGGGCGGGGGGGGACTAGGAGGACAAAGCAGTGGATGTGAGATGGTGACAGGGGAAGGCAAAGGGCTGGCAGGCAGACCAGTCAGGTGGAGGTTCCGGCGGAGGACGGCCTTCCATGAGGAGGATGGCTAACAGAGTCCAGGGAGGTGACAATGGAGGGAGGAGCCAGGAAGACGACAGGAGGGAACCGGAGCAGGAAGAGCACAGCAGGACCCAAGCCACAGCCATAACAGCGGCCCACGGTGAAGCCGACGGAGGGAGGAGCCATGGAGGAGACGGAGAGCCAACGAGCCAGGAGGTTGCCGAGGATCCAGGGGGCCGGGGTGGAGCCGAGTGCTTTGGCTACCAAGGCGGAGATCCGGAGATCCATGGCGGAGCTGGAGCGACCGAGAACCAAGGTGGAGCTGGCGGGAGGAAGGAGCCCAACGGAGCCGGTGGGACAGAGCGAAAAGGTGCAGCCAGAGGATGTAGTCCAGATGCTTGTCGGGTCGACGCCCGCCCAAGGCGGGGCCGAGTGACAGTGAGCCCGTGGAAAGCTGATTGACGAGTTGGTACAGTGATTTATGGAGCTAGAGCCGAGGTGGGAGCCATGGGGCTACGGGCCGAGGCGGAGCCGGCCTCGAGGCTGGAGGCAGAGGTGATGGAAACTCAACCCCGGCGACGCTGGAAGGATGCAGTCCCTGGGGGCTCGCCCCAATGATGTGGTCTGGATGTGAGCATATGGTCCCCCCCTGCCAGATGACAGCGGTGGAGGAGGCTTGAGCGGGTGAGAGGGTGGGACATTTCCGGGAGCGTCCACGGAGGGCGGCTTTCTAGGAGCATGCACTGGAGGCGCTTTCCTGGGCTGAACTGGAACCATGAGTCCTTCCCGGGCTGAACAAAAAAATCAGAGCCTTTCCTGGGCTGAACTGTGGAATCAGGAGCCCTCCTGTGCTAAAACGAAGCATCAGGAGCCCTTCCCCCCCTTGCTGACTGGGGACCGGGAAGCCCTTCCTGGGCTTAACTCGTGATCAGGAGCCCTTCTTGGGCTGAACTGGGGATCGGGAGCCCTCACTGGCCTATACTGGGGATCAGTAACCCTTCCTGGGCTGAACTGGGGATCGGGATCCCTTCCTAGGCTCGACGGGGGATCGGGAGCCATTCCGAGGCTCAACAGGGGATCGGGAGCCCTTCCTGGGCTAAACTGAGGATTCCGATGTCTCTCCTCCTCGTTTTGATACTGAATTCCCTCCATATTCTGGCCCTTATGTCCCGCCATAGTCAGCTCACCCTCAGCCATGATGCAGGGTGCGGTGCTCCTCTCCGCGCTCACACCGTCCACATCTTGCTCCCTCGTGGTGGGCACTGTCACCAGCTCTCGCACCTTGTCTGACGGGTTGGGCTCAACATCCGAGGCGATCCTCTTCTCAGCTGCGGGGCTTCGCTCCGGCTCGTGGATCGCGGCGGGAAATGGCTCTCTGTCATCTGTGGGCTCAGGTTTATGCTCCGTACTGCGGGGAGATGGTGGGCTGGGCTCAGGGTCCTGAGTGGGGCTGTTGTTGTTGTCAGCAATGTCCACAGTTAGATGGGACATGCAGGACACCAGCACCCACTCGATGAAGGCGGCGAGGCTCTCTCGAGGACCCTCCCCAGACAACTGCGCTCGTGTGGTGACGTTAAGTCCAACTCTATAGAAGGTACAGAGCAGTTGTCCGGGTAGTGCGTGAGGTGAGCCAGAGACAGAAAGTCATCCGTGTGGTCCTCAAGAGAGCGTTCCCCCTTCTCCAGCAGGAGGATTTGGAAGGCGGGGTAATCCATTATAAAATAAGAACTGACAAAAACCGGGAAAACAAACTAGGGGAAAGACGCCGCTATACTTTACTTAAGGGTCGGTTATTCTGTCACGATCACGGTGTGTGGAGGCAGGCAGGATGATGAGGACGACAAGGATTCCAATAAAGATATTTAATGTAGACACAACAAGGCAGATTCAGGAAGATGACACACACACACACACACACACACACAGGTTTGTTTTTGGGAAAAGTGGGGACATCCCATAGGCGTAATGGTTTCTATACTGTACAGACCGTATATTCTATTGCCCTACACCTAAACCTACCTCTTACAGGAAACTGTGTGCTATTTCAGATTTTCAATACACTCCATTCTGTGTGATTTATAAGCGTTTTGGAAAGTGGGGACATGGGGTAATGTCCTAAAAGTCCCCTTTCCTTGTCATTATACAATTGCTGTCCTCTTGTCATGAGGTATTACCGTAATGATAGTACGGGCTAAACCAACAAAAGGGGAAGAAACCACAATAAACAGTCCACAGGGGCACTACACCCGCATTGATTGTTCTCTTTTTCTGCAATATTTTGAATGAACAAGTATAGTGCCGCTCTGTGGGTTCACCAACTGGACCAGGCTACAAAGCATTAAAATGCCATGCACTTACCTCGCGTCGCATTCGTGCACCCTGAAAGGCTGCCAACAACCATGACGGCACACCTCAATTTGAATGCAAAAATGTCCTAGGTCTTACAGGTTTGGAATGACATGAGGGTGAGTAATTAATGATAGAATTTTCTGTTTTGGTGAACTATTTTACAAAGTTTTTCTTACAGTCCTGTAAGAGTTTATTGTTTATCATTGTATTTTAACAATTCTGTCCTTGCTATGAAAATAACGTGTTTCTGAAATGGCATACAAAAAATTATTGCAAGTGAGAGACAAAATTGTGGGAAATGTACACTTATTTTATACATTTGTACATAATATTTACAAGAATTTCAACAGTTTTTGAAAACAGAAAGATAAGTTTTTTTTTATTGACAACACTGTATGTAGATCAGCAAACTTCCTGTTTGTTGCTGCCGTGTGTTTTGAGTTTGAGCTCCGTCAAGTTCATTCTTTGTCGTCTAATTTTTTATCTTAAAATCAATTTTATACACCATAATTTTCGTTTCTATAACTTTGTGATATAATCCCATATAAAAAACAATCAGAGCACCTTGTTATCACTAGTTTTATTTTGATTTCCCGAGTCCGCTATTAGCATGTAGCCCGCTAGCATCGCCAGCGTGGTTTCCGCTAATCTCGCTTACATTACTAATACACTATTCACTGTTACTTGCTTTAATGGCGGATGTGTGTCTACCTTTGAGTGCAGGTGAGGACATGTTCAAGCTGCATTCGGTGCAGCTCGAGCTGGAGGCCATGGAGAAGCAGATCCGCGACCTGGTGGAGAGGCAGACCCAGCTGAGAGAGTCCCAGGCTGATGCTCACAAGTCCGAGGTAAGTATACAGCGTGCTGCTAATTCTCCCACCACCTCTACTCCGGGTGTTTCTCTGCACAGCCCCCACAGAAACGCGAGCACGATCCCGGGCGACAGACCTCTGTCTCCTCCGGTCTTCGAGATCTCCACCCGGAACCGCTTCGCTCCCCTCCGCGAGATGGAACGCGACGCTGTGATCATCGGAGACTCCATTGTCCCGCACGTCCGTGCTACGTTAGCTGAAGATAAAGCGTACACTCACTGTTTCCCTGGTGCTTGTCTTCTCGATGTTTCTGTGCAGATACCCACTTACTACGAGGACACGAAAGGTTCAGTAGGCTTTTTGCTTTAATGAATGGTTATTGTCATGGTGTAAAGAACTGAAACTGCTCTTTGTTAATAATTGGAGTCTTTTCTGGGAGTGTCCTAGGCTTTTTCGTGCTTATGGCCTGCACCCCAGCAGAGTCGGATCGAAACTCCTGTCAGACAACATCTCCAAGGACGCTGCGCACCATATGACTAGTAAGTCAAATAACTGCCCTGATGACTTGTGTTCTACCCCCTTAAATGATAGAAGTACTTGTGCTTTACAATCTATAAAGATTGTGTCTGTTCCCTGAATAGTGAGGTCAAAATATAAATTTTTTGCAGGATCTAGAAAAAAACTGATCGTGATTAAACCAGAAAAATGTAAATTAAATGAAAAAAAACTATTTTTAAAGTTTGGGCTCCTAAACCTTAGATCACTCTCACCCAAAGCAGTTGTTGTAAATGAAATTATCACAGATAATCGTTTTGATGTACTTTGCTTGACTGAAACCTGGCTAAAACCAAACGATTATATTTGTCTAAATGAGTCTACTCCACCAAGCTACTGTTATAAGCATGAGCCCCGTCAGACTGGTCGTGGCAGCGGTGTTGCAACAATATATAGTGATATTCTCTTCAGAAGACAGGATACAGGTTTAACTCATTCGAAATACTAATGCTTAATGTTACACTGTCAGATATGCAAAAGAAATCTATCGTATCTCTTGCTCTGGCTACTGTGTATAGACCACCAGGGCCATATACAGATTTCCTAAAAGAATTTGCATATTTCCTCTCAGAGCTATTGGTTACTGTTGATAAAGCGCTAATTGTCTGAGATTTTAACATTCACGTTGATAATACAAATAATGCATTAGGACTTGTGTTTACTGACCTAATAAACTCTTTTGGAGTCAAGCAAAACGTCACCGGGCCCACTCATCATTTTAATCATATGCTAGATTTAATTATATCGCATGGCATTGATCTTACTGATATAGATATCGTACCTCAAAGTGATGATGTTACTGACCATTTCCTTGTATCGTGCATGCTGCGTATTACTGAAATTAACTTATATGGCTCAGCTTTATCGTCCGGGCAGAACTATTGTTCTAGCCACCAAAGACAGTTTCACAAATAACCTGCCTGATTTATCCCAACTGCTCTGTGTACCAATAAGTAACACATGAACTAGACGAAATGACTAGCAACATGGCACTATCTTCTCTAATACATTAGAAGCTGTTGCCCCCATCAAATTGAAAAAGGTTAGAGAAAAACGTACTGCGCCATGGTACAACAGTAATACCCATTCTCTCAAGAAAAAAACTTGTAGTCTTGAGCGCAAATGGAGAAAAAATAACTTGGAAGTTTTTAGAATTGTGTGGAAAAACAGTATGTCCAGCTATAGACAGGCTCTAAAAGCTGCCAGGGCCGAGCATATCCACAAACTCATAGAAAATAACCAAAACAATTCAAGGTTTTTATTTAGCACAGTGGCTTGATTAACAAATAACCAGACGCCACCCTATCTAAATATTCCCTCACAGTTTAATAACAATGACTTTATGAATTTCTTCACTGAAAAAATAAATAGCATCAGAAATACAATAACAAATATAGATTCTACAACGTATAATACTTCAGCTTCATTCATCACACCAAAAGATAAACTGCAGTGCTTTACAATTATAGGACAGGAAGAGCTAAATAAACGTATCACTGCATCTAAACCAACAACATGCCTGTTAGATCCTGTACCCACTAAATTACTAAAAAAGTTGTTACCTGTAGCAGAAGAACCAAAATATTATTAACTTGTCGTTGTCTTTATGTCACGTCCCAAAACCATTCAAGCTGGTGGTTATTAAGCCTCTTATTAAGATACCACAACTAGATTCTAGTGAACTGGTAAATTACAGACCCATTTCAAATCTTCTTTTATGTCTAAAATTTTAGAAAAAGTTGTGTCTGTTCAATTGTGCTCCTTCCTGCAAAAATTATATCTTTGAATAATTTCATAAGGTTTCAGGACCCATCATAGCACAGAAACTGCATTTGTTTAAATTACAAATGACTTGCTTCTTGCATTAGACCAAGGCTGTATCTCATTGCTAGTTTGACTTGATCTTAGTGCTGGGTTCGACACTATAGATCATGACATACTCATAAATCGATTACAAAATATACAGGTATTCAAGGGCAGGCTTTACGATGGTTTAGATCCTACCTGTCCGACCGCTACCACTTTGTTTATTTAAATGGGGAGTCATCTTTATTATCACCAGTAAAATATGGAGTGCAAAAAGGATCTGTCCTAGGTCCTCTGCCATTTTCGATATACATGTTGCCTTTTGGTAATATTATTAGAAAATACGGATTAGTTTCCACTGTTATGCCGATGATACTCAACTATATATCTCCACAAGACCAGATGAAACTTCTAAATAATCTAGCTAACAGAGTGTGTTAAAAATTTAAAAGATTGGATGACCAGTAATTTTCTCCTATTAAATTTGGATAATATTACAGAGATATTACTTATTGGACCAAAAGACAGTACACAGAATCTCTTGGATTACAATTTGCAACTAGACGGATGTACGGTTTCTTCCTCTACAGTCAAAAATCTGGGTGTTTTATTTGATAGCAACTTGTCTTTTGAAAATCATAATTCCCATGTTACAAAAAACAGCATTCTTCCATCTTAGAAAAATTGCCAAGTTACAAAACATGATACCTGTTTCTGATGCAGAAAGCTAGTTCATAGCCTTCATGTCCTCTAGACTGGACTATTGTAATGCACTGCTAGGTGTTTGTCCTGCATCTTCAATAAACAAGCTAGTAGTCCAAAATGCAGCGGCTAGAGTCCTTACCAAGTCAAGAAAATATGATCATATTATCCAATTTTACAGTCTCTGCACTGGCTACCTATTAAGTTCCATATCAGTTACAAAATATTACTACTGACCTATAAGGCACTAAATGGTTTAGCTCCTGCGTACCTGACTAGTCTTCTACCACGCTACAATCCCTCACGCTCCCTAAGGTCGCAAAACTCTGGACTTTTTGTAGTACCTAGGATAGCAAAGTCCACCTAAAGGAGGTATCGAATCAGCTCATGGAATATGAATATTAACCATAACTAGTTATAATTAACTATTAATATTTTAGATCCACTGTAGATTTTTAGCTGACCTCTCAGGGTCAACTGTTTGTCAATTCTAATAACGTTAATTTCCTGGTTAAGGGAAAACTTTCTTACTGTACAATTCTATAAGCTTGTAACGTAAATCTGCATGATTATTGACTCCGGTTATGAGCAAACAATGAACATGTCAAGTGTGATACAAGTAAGGTTTTATTAACTACATAAACACTTAAACTAGTCTAACATACTACATAAATACTTAAACTAGTCTAACATACACATAGATACACACGCATACAGTTGGTATAGGAATGGGTTAAAGTTTAACTCAGCATAGAATGAGGCATAAAGAATGGATTTTATGGACCACTTTGCATGTATATTCAACAGATCAAAAACCTGAGGGAAAACGTCAGATTCATAGTTCAAACAAACCTTGTAAAAAGGTGTAACTGATACTTAATGTATCAATTAATAAGACTAAGTTTGATACTTGCTAGTCTCGGCGGTCTGAAAGAGATTCCTGATGCAAATCTTAAGGTCCAAGATCTTGCTGAAATTAGTTGATGAAAAGAACCAGTTTGAGTCAGAGTCACTTGATGAATGGAAAGGACTAGGCCGAAGAAAGGCCTGGCACAAATGCTTTGGTATCCTGAAGCGTTTCTCACATTTTCTTAGCTTCTGACCGAACCACCGTCTGGGGCGGGTCACATGGAGTGTGGCTTTTTAAAGCCTGCAGAGATTCACGCCTCTCTAGATGGGTTTGTCCAATGAGGAAGGCTGAAATCCCAAGCGGGAGGTTGGAAATACTGGGGAGTTTTATGACTCTTTGTCTGTAAGCATGGTATTTTGCATATGTAATTCGCTTGGGTGTTGAGGCACAAATTAGTAAAGATTCTTAGAACATCAATATGTTGCATAGGTAGCAGCATATAATATACACGCTTGTTTCTATCATAAGAAGGCGAATTCATAGATAATAAACATGGTATATGTAAGGTTATATGAATGAGGGGTTTATCGTAAGCATGAATAAAAATAGTCTATAATACAACAGATTAATACAAAACAGCAATAATATATACAATGGCCTGAAGAAAATGTGTGTTCATTCAAAGAAAGGTTTTTCCTATGAATTAATTAGTAGAAAAGTCCATTTCTACGGTGCGTTTGTCCTGGGGACACAGAATGGGTTATCCTACTCACATTCCTGGAGGCGTAATAAAACCAGTGATATCATGATTAGTTGTCATGGTGACCAGAGGCCTGTTCTGCCTTTCTGAGGTGTTAGGTGCACTTCGGGGGAAGGGTCCATAGACCCTCGTAATTGGCCATTTGGTTAGGTGAGGGGGAGTTAGATATTATTTGTTAAATATCACAAAAAGTTGTGTGTCTGATTGGTCCCAATTCCACTAAAGGAGGTAGAGCTTTTTCGCATTGGCTCCCAAACTCTGGAATAGCCTTCCTGATAACATTTGTGGGGTTCAGACACACTCTTGTGGTTTAAATCTAGATTAAAGACCCATCTCTTGGCCCAACAATTCAAATAATGCATCTCATAATCTTGACTGCAGTTATATCTGATCAAATGCACATTATTATTCGTTAGTTTGGGTAAAACAAATCATTTTTGCTTGTATTGGAACAGCAGCTATGCTACTTATGTCTCTATTTGTTTCTCTGTTTTGTAACTAGGATTTACACAAGCTTCAGTCTGGATCCCGAACACCTGAGAAGAGATGATTCCAACCCTCTCATCGGACCTCTATAGCCAACCCTGAAACAACATACAGAACTACGACATTTTGCTATAAGTTTGATTGCATCATATAATAATCGCTGTTAATAGTGTTCATCGTCTGTTTTATTACATCTTAAATGGATTTTTCAGTACATTTCTGCCATATGCACATTAATTGACAGTCACCACTGATAAGCTACCACTAAATATTGTAGAAACTTAATTTGCTGTAAAGTTGTTTTGCAATGATTTGTATCGTGAAAAGCGCAGTACAAATAAACTTGACTTGACTTGAGTAGATCAAAAATGGGGGGAGGGACTACCACTTCTGTTACTTAATATGCTAAATCCATCTGTTCCCAGGAGAGGACGTTTTTCAGGTCAGAGGCCAGAATGGGTTGCTGTTGAACTCCATCACCCTGGTGGTGGCTGGACAGGAGCGGATCCAAAGCACTGCTGATCAGGCTCTGGAGACCTTCTAGCCCATTGCGCCCACCATTGACCTGCAGAAAACGCATGTTTACCAGGAGAAGAACGACACAGGTCAGCCACTGACTTCATTCACAATCACTCACAGCAAGTTCCTGAAAAAACAATAACTGAAAGTAATTTATTACAGTGGTCAATCAGTCAGTGTTTCTTAAATCAAAGTGACTTTTAGCATGTTTAATTTGAAATCATTTTCACTTTATGGCAATAAGAAATATTAGCATTTAATTGCTTATTTCCCTTTCGCCAGGATTTAGAGAGGACTATCCTTACCCTCATGCCCACACTCTCTTCCTGATAGAGATAGGAAATACCCCAAAACTCCTTCCTGAACAGCTCCGTGCTAAGATGATAATGTTCTCCTTTGGAAATGCACTGGTTCGAGCACAAGCCCTGTATGGGGTAAGATCTTTACATCTTTAAAACATTGATTACAACTATTGATGAGGACTTGGCAATACGATGTACACTGCCGTTCAAAAAGTTTTGGTTCGATAAGATATATATATTATATATATATATGTATTATATATATACACACACACATATATATACAGTATATATAGATATTTAAGAAATTAATACTTTTATTCAGCAAGGATGCATTAAATTGATCAAATGTGACAGTAATACGTCTCTGCTCCTTTTTTTTAAACAGTAAAGATTTCGGTTTCAATTAAATGCTGTTCTTTTGAACTTTGTTTATCAAAGAATCCTGAAAAAAATTTATCATGTTTCCACAAAAATATTAAGTAAAATATTTAATGGGCTTAAGAGCAAGTCGGTACTACTAATTGTGTAAATCAGTTCAAATTGTTTCAATTAATTAAGTTTTCATCATCAGTAAAAAAATGTTTGCTAAAATCTCCAAATGGCATTCTTTTTACTGCAAAATGTTTGTAGGTAAATTAGTGGTGTTTGATAGTGTTTTCCTATATTGGCACATATAAATACACGATTCTAGATCATTTTCCCTTGTTTCATTTAGTGAAAACGTGTGGACGATGATTTCCTGTATTGTACTTTTTTTGTACTCTGCATGCTCGCGAATTTGTCAATAATGATATAAGCAAAAAGTATTTTGCAGAGTTCTCCTCTATTTCCTGCAGATGGAGCGCAGTGTCCTGGAGTATGGAATGCCACATCTGCCCATAATAGAATAAACAAAGAAAGAAAGAAATGTGCAAAGAAATGTAAAAAAGCAAATATAAATAAATACATAAATATACAAAGAAAAGTAAAAGGCTAAAATAATTATTTATAATTTTATTTACCCCTTATTATTTATATATGTATATCTATATATATATATATATATATATATATATATATATAATATATATATAATGTGTTTTCCCATATTTATTAATTTTTCTTTTATTTATTTATACTTTTATTTATTTCCACTTATTTATTTTCACATTTATGTATTTATTTACGTATTTATTTCTTTATTTCCACATTTCTTTATTTCGACATTTCTTTATTTTTACATTTATTTCTATATTTCTTTGTCCGTAGGGTAATGACTTGGGTGTGTTTTAGCCTCAGGAACTAGCATCGAGCCAGAGTAGGGCGAGGGGTAGCTTTAGCCTACAGTGACACCTTGTGGTGCCCAAACGAAGTACAAAAAGTGTAAGCCTACATGAGCCTGTTGATAGTGTGGGATGAATGACTTAGATGGGCAATATGGCCAAAATCTTATTTCAATTTCACGTGGGGGGTTGTTTCAGCTGGGAAGCGTGCAATCTGTGATCGAGTGCATTTGCTGAAGCTCCTGAAAGCCTGCAATCGCTTTCTTATGCACTGTTTTTTAGGTTTCACTTTCAACACATACAATGCATGTTTCTGATTTGGGATAGAAGGAGGCATCAGTTACTGTTGAAGATTTGTCGCCTCGCGCCACTTCCGTAATGGGTTCTCTTGGTGTAGACATGGCTTTAGGTCAGTGATTTCTCTCACTTTAAAGATTATCAAGAATAATTTTTTTCCCGATCTGCAGTCTAATAAAAGTTAAGAAAATTAGCCTATAGATCTATAGCCTACAGGTTAATTTCATTCTTTCTTAACTTTTAACTTCTTAAAATTTATGAAGAATTTTAAATCAACTTCATAAAATAGCTAGCTAATGAATTTCGTCATAAGCATATATGAACATAACGAATACCTAGCTATTCTATAAACGAAATTTTCATAAAAAAACATAAATAAGACGATAGTGACGAAATAATTTTCATATATAATATATATAATATATATATTAATTAATATATATACTATATCTTATATTCATTTATTTATTTCAGTCCCTTTATCAGCCCTTTGTTATGATCAAAGCGAATCAAAGCAATCAATTGTAGATTAAAACCACTAAAAACGATAAAACCTAAAAGCGAACACTTTATAAATACTCCTAAACACAGTGTTTAAAATAAAATAAATAAAAATGACAATGCATACAACAAAATTTCAAAAACTTAACATTTAAATGAAAAAAAAAAAGCTAAAAACAATTCAAAATATTAAAGAACAAAAGGTCTGAGACGTATAATATGAGTCTAACATAACACTAGTCCAAAAAAAAACTACATCTGTGTACAACCACATCACCACATACAATATACGTGACACAGAACTATTCGATTACAGGCATAGCTTTCTGTGTGATAAATTAACATGAAGTAAAAGATTCACATAAAAGAAAAGAATAGAATCTGATTCTCAAATGACTGTGTTTGGCACAGGCTTTTGATACTTTCAACCTCCACAGCTTGTCAGCTAAAAAAATCAGCTAAAAATCCCGACATAAAATTGTATAAAAAACTCTCCTTTCATTACTCTTTTCTCCACCAGGGAACATATTTGCTCTTACCTCAACAGAATTCCTATTTCCCACGCAACGAATCCCCAGACAGCCACAGAACGCAGCCTTTTTCGAGTCATCTCAAGGCTTGATTGGCATAGACATACAGTCCTCTGTGAATGCCCGTGCTCTCTTCAGCACCTCTGGCTTCTTGACTTCAGGACCCTGGATAGCGCTCCAGCTGTTCTTCCTTCACTCCTGTGCACTGTAAGCTCGTTACGCACGGCAATCGCAAAGGAATTCCTCATAATCTTATGAAGCTAAACGGCAAATATGAAACTCTTCCCTCGTAGCGGCACTGGACGAGATGGAGTGCTGTTTGAAAGCATGCGGCAGCTGAAGTGATTCTTGACATATTCAGACATCTCTGAGCAGAGACCGCCCCACACAGCGCGCTTGACTGACAGTGCGCTTCTCCACTCTCACTGTACACGTGCATGTGCAACGCTTACTTACAATTACAGAGAACTGATTTTGAATACTTCCCATTTCACCATGAGAGCTGCCACGTGATTAATATGGGATTATATATATATATATAGTTTGTTTGTTTGTTTTAGATGCAAAATCACCTTTTTTGTAACACTTGATAACTGTATTCAAAATTAAATAAATAAATTAATGAAATGAAATGGATAATCTAATAATAATAATAGTAATAATCTGTGTTTAATAAATAACCCATTTTAGGTTTGATTATGGCTGATATTCAGTATATCATGACATGGAGTTATATGTAATCTTTGTGGGTAACAATACACTCATTGCAGTCTAACTGTATCAGTAAGCAATGACGAAACTAAGCGCAATGTAACTCGTGAGTCATACATGATGGCACATTGCTAGAACACATGCTGATTCCCTTGGTGCCGGAACGTGCCCGGTCCAATCTGGCAGAGGGGCCCTATGTTGTATTTAGGTATATAGGCCTAATGCAGTGAGCTACTGGCTGTTTTTGATTTACCCATGAAATCATTGTTGTGTTACAGTGAGTGACAGTGTCTGGCATGGGCTGCCGTAGGCAGAGTCTATGGCACCGCTGGACGGGTTGCACTGCGCAGCGTGTGTGTGCATGTGTGCGCCCACTCCTATTTATTGTGCCACGTTGACCCTGTTCCCAGCTTTTTTGCCATTGCTCTGGAATCGGGCGATAAGCTCAAATGCTCTCTGCTGCCAAAGTGTGGCATCAGGGAGCTTGGGTCTGCTTTTTTACTTTTCTTTAAAAGTTACTTTTATAACAGACAACAAAGACTAGGGCTAAATAATGATGTCCAGTCTTGCACATAGTTGTCTCTTGATTCACTATAAATAGCTTGTTATCTGCCAACTTATTGGGAAAAATTTATAATAAAGTGTTCTTTGAGTTCATTTTTATTCAACGAAATTTTGCATTACCGTACATCACTAGCTCACCAGGATCCTATATATAAATATATATAATTATCTAATATAATAATATATATTAATAGATATATACTGGATCACTAATAGTTATAGGTTTTGAACACATTATTGTTTTGTGGCAGATCAGTCCGTTGATTGATTGCAGCTGAAGAGTGAGCAGGCAGGCACTGTGTGGGTGGGTGAAGGGCAGATGGATGGGAAGAGCAATGATAATAGCCTAATGTGTACACTGTCAATTACAAAGGCCACCCTGTTTAGCCCTCAGATAATTTCCCCTGCCCTCCTTCATGTAAAGAACTGTTAGAGTTAGAGCTCTTTTGTAGACTAATTACTCTCAGAGCTAAAGTAGCCTGTAGTATTTGCTCACCCGAGAAACGGAAAAGGGTAAGGGTTATTTTACAAATTTGCTTCGTAAAAAATTCTTCTTTGTGCAAAAGTATGCTCTGAAAATTTTGTGTATTTAGTATTGTTTTCCAATGGGTCAAACAATATCCCACCTTAAATTGTAAATTAATTCAATTTAAAAAGTGAATAAAATGAAATTATTAAATAAATGCAGTTTAATGAAAATGTGAAATAGATGGGTTTTGGTTAAGGTTAGATAATTTGTGCCATACTCAGTGTTATTTTAGTATCATTTATATACTATAATAGTTTTTATTAATATTTTGTTTTATGTTATTTTACTTCAGTTAAGGCTTATTTTATTCCAAGTAACAAAATGTTTTTTTTTATGGTTTTAAAGTTAATTTTAGTTAACAATAATAATCCTGGCCCTACTAAATGAAAATACACATTTGCTTATCCCATTTATTACATAGTAGTATATTCTGGCTCTGGTATTTTCTGCCTGTCAGGATGTGCTACACTGGTTGCATGTTAAAGAAGCACATTTTCTTAGACAAGCATGACAACTTTAACTCTGCTTATCCCGACAACTTAATTCTGAGCGGTTATAGGTCAGATGTTAGAAATAGAAAGCCAGTAATCTAAACCTGAGACTGGAGGAAGTGCTTATGCTCTGTGTGCCTAGAATGTAACCAGCAATGACTTCAATTCTGATGGCATGCTACAGTCATAGAGTAGTTTCATTGCCAGCTTTGCCTTTAGCCTTTCCTTCACTGAATCATTCCGTTTCATGCATAAAAGTCTGCTTAATCAATACTATAAGGCTTAAACCTCTTTATGCTTCACTTGACTACTTTGTCTTAGAAAACATGAAGCAAATGCATGGATAAAGATATATTCACAATGAACAGGCTCACTTTGCTACTCCGGCAATGAACCACCAACGAGCAGTGTGGCATATTGTAACACCCGCTCTGTAGGTGCTCATCACATTATAATGCAAATACATTTATTTGGCAACCAAAGCAACGCGTGGCATTTACTGAATCAGTTCTATATGGAGAGATTATTGCACTGTATTGACTGAGAAAAAGACGAATTGCTCAATTACGAGTGTGTGGCGAGTCTTTATAAATCTCAACCCGGCACATTGCATATTAAAGGCCCTTATTTGGAAGCTACAGACACTTTGGTGGGCAGTTTAGTCTCAAGGAACTGCCATTGCTAGAAAAATTCTCGAATGACTTCTCATTATAAGAGTATCTATGAGTAAAAAATGATTTAGAACCAAATCAAAATACGTTTGTGAAATTATGTTGTAAAAAATGTTTTAATGGGGTTACTTTAATTATCTTGAACTGTTGGAAGCTCAAGCCTGTAAGGTCCAATTCATGAACTCTTGTAATTTTGAGCAAGACGCTTAACCCTACATTGCTCCAGTGGGACTGTCTTCCATAATATACTATAAGTCACTTTGGCTCAATGCCTCAGCTAAAGTGCTTCTTACTAGTGCACAATACACCCATTTCATAAAAACAATGATTTCATAAACCTGCATAAATATAGCAGCAACCTTTTTATTTTGGGTATGTCATTTGTGTCTCCATGCTGAAAATGGGGGGTGATAGAGAAGGGTTAAATCAAATCAAATATACAATGAATGTAGGACACCATTTCTGTCCACCTGTATGTCTCACATCTTCCTCCTGTATCCACATAACAAATGCGCTTTGCTCATGGGAAATACACAATCTTAGTCATGACCAAGGCAGACCACATCATATTAAACACTTTGCCTGAATGCTAAATTAAGTATCTTCTCAGAGCTAATGGTTTAGTTATTTCCAGCCAATGGGCCGCATGGCACTTACTAAATGGGTCACACCAGCAATGAAAAGTTCCAATCTGTCTTGTGGATCCATCAGAAAGGGACTTTAGCCATTACTGCAGTAATAGTTCTAAGCAGATGATTAGAAATGCACTCTTATGTGACACATTTAGACATTAACAAAGCCTTAGTAATCAGGGTTGAAGAGAGCTGCATTCTGACTCAATCTTAAAGCATTAATGCCTTCTTTTGCTGGTAAATTTAAACAAGTTCATGCCAAAAGCTGTTAATCTTACATTTGTTTGGTCAAGAGGAATGTGGGTTGGAAGGTAAGCACACTGAACTATACTCTACAAGCTTCAAAGCTTTGCTTTGAAATGTGACCTTGTTAAATCTACTGCAATAAAATTATGTTAAAACTGGGAGAAAATTTATATTTTTCCCTTTCTTGAGAACTGTTGTGATTTTGTGCTTCCCTGTGTGTATTATGGCCTAACGGCACATAGAACATTTCCTTCCAGTTGAGAAAGTCTTTACGCTTCATTCAGCTGCCCAAGCTCCATTGAGGTTTACGATGGTCACAGAATTCATGAAAAACATATGTCCAGGCAAGGCACTGACTCATATTGGTGATGGTTGCTGAAACCGTGAGGTTGTTCTAGCAGTGGAGATGTTGCACCAAAATGAGGGCAAATTAATGATGCAATGCCCAGAGAGCTGCATTAAATGACACGTTTAATTCAGCTGCCTCCCAATGGATGCTAATCCCTTTATTCTCTATTCATGTAAATCTTTCCCTGGACACCATGCCTTTTCTAACACCCAACACGGCCACAGTTTAATGAAGTACAGATAACAATTGTATTTTGCATGATGCATATGGACCATGCAGACACTTCTAATCATGTGCTAACTACAAGGAATTAGAGAAATGTCAATCAAGGGACATCTGTTTCTCAAATGGGGGGAATAAAATGGTGCACGTCTAACAAACCATATGTTCAGTGGAATTTTCACAGCATGTACAAAATCATGTTTACCAAGTGCAAGTAATGTTAAAATTCTTTAATAATCTTACAATTATTTAATACTAAAAAGTATGTTATATTAAAACACTGGCTTTTTGTCCTCAGTTAGAATAGAGTTGGATTCCTTGGAGTGCAGAGTTAGCAAAACACTTGATTACACACATTATGACGTCACATAGATTATTTCTGTATCTGTTAAATTCCGTGAAGCGAGTGTGTGAGTATAGTTAGATACAGCATGGGATTGTGATTGCTGTTATGTAATGCAGAAGGCTTAGACACTGACTTTTTGTTTGGGTAGATAGTAGCATAAAATATAAAAATTAATAAGCTAAAAAAAGAAAGTCATATCCTGGCATATCCTGTGTAATTATTGTGTAATTGTTCCTTTCTTACACTATATTATATTACAGGGATGAATTCATTACTGGTGCCTCATGCCAATTATGTCAATTGTTATGTCAGTTAACCACATTCATAATTCACACTAATGATCCCTGATGGGTATGGAAGCATGAAAGTGCTGACCTGCCAGCCTAACACAATCAAACCCTTATTGAGCAGACAAAATGCTAAAAGAGTGTCCCTATATATATATATATATATATATATAGATCTATATATATATATATTATATAATATCTATATATATATATATATATCCTCTGTCATGGCAATGAGATTAAGAAAAGTAAGACAATTCTTCGGTGTGTGGTTTTCAATTTAATTGCGCACGGTTTGTCCAGCAGCCCTAATCTCACCTCCCTTCTACGGCTAACATGATCTGATTTATTTTTTTATTTTTTCAACTGAAATAGGATGTGCAGGATTGCTCATGTAGGCTCTTCTCATGCAAACCAAAATGCACTGCTGCACATATGTGTGTCCGGATTAGAACACGATCAGCAGCACACACACACACACACACTCCTGCTACTGCCCTGGCAAAAAGAACACTTCTGTGTCATGATGATAAAACTTTAATGATAGGATTTAGAGTGCTTAAATGAAAAACTAATGCCTCTTCACTTGTGTGCTTGTTTATGTGGTTCATGAGAACACAAATTTGCATAATATGACCTGTGTTCGATTCCTGGCTTAAGGTCCTTTGCCGATCACATTCCCCACCATGCTTCCCCACCACCTTCGCTACACTGTCCTGTGTAATAAGCAAAAAAAAACAAAAAAAAGTTGCACTTGCAAATTAGTGAGTTTTACTCTACAGTTACATGGTTGATACTGTAAATGAAAACAGCGAAAATATGATTATTTCTTCTACAGTAAGTTACTTGCCACTTGCTGCCAGTTAATTACTGTAGTTATTTTCTACAGTAAGTTACTTGTCACTTGCTGCCAGTAAATTACTGTAGTTCTTTTCTACAGTAAGTTACTTGTCACTTGCTGCCGGTTAATTACTGTGCTTTTTATACATTAAGTTACTTGTCACTTGCTGCCAGTTAATTACTGTGAATTTCACAGTCATTTTCTTAAAGAGAAAATGTATAATCAAGCCGTCTCTAGTTTACGTATGTAACCATGGTTCCCTGAGTAGGGAACGAGACACTGCGTCCTCTAGGGGTCTCTATGGGGAACGATATACCCACGCCGCCATGCTGAGGGAGTGCATGCCAGAACCATGGTGAGCACTAAGTACCAACTTTACCATTTCCATGGTGAGTTGCCCCTTGGATGTCAGACGGCTGTCTGTGACTTTATCCCCTACGGCCAAAGGCCTAGGCTACATACCCAAACTTATCTGTTAGGGCTAGACTCCTGGGCCCAGGGTAGAGCTCCAGGCTTGGAATAAAAATGGATTCCTTTAAGGGGATACGACCAAGAGCCTAGTATCATACTAGTATTGGCCTGTCACACAGGGGCTACTGCTTACTCTTGCATAAGCTCTGAAAGGAACTGTCTCAACAGACCCCTAGTAGCAACACCCTGTTACCTAGGTGGAGTGGCGCCCAAGGTGAACGGGGCTCTAACCAGCTCAAGAAAGGGCAGGAAGTGTGAAGCCCTCACCATATAGGATTTTAGAAAGAACGCAAAGTACTAGCGTGCGAACTTTCCACAGTGTGGATTTTAGAAAGTGCATAGGGACTTCGCGTGCGCACTTACCATATAATGGATTTTAAAGATACCGTTCTAAGGGGCCTCGTGGCACTCTGAAAGAACAGCTCAAAGATGGAATGGTGCATACCAAAACCAATATGTTTGAGAGTCACCAACTCGATCTAAGGCATAAAGCTGGATTGGCTAGCAGTAAATCTCTAGCTGAGGGGGGCAAACACTCGGACCTATAGCATGTTCCAATGCTGGAACTGCTAGCAGTAAGTTACCTAGCTGAGGGAGCATAGACCCAGCTCTCAACGAGAGAGGGGGCTCACACAGCATGATCATTAAAAATCAGAGAGTAGCGTACTGCAAGCTTAGCCAAAAAACTCAGCGTATCAGGGAGGCAGAGGAAGGGCCTAGTTCGCTTGATGTTGCCTGTTCCAGGTGCTTTGGGAAAACAGAGAACTCAACTCTCACGTGAGAGGAGAACTCCGAATTCAGAAAGAATAGCATGCTCATAGGCAACCCTTTGGAAAAAGGGGAGCACTGCTAATATTACCAAGAGAGCAGCCCACGGAGCGAACCCAGGCGCTCGATAAGAAGCAGCATGCTCATAGTAACCCTCAATGGTGAGGGGAGCGATGCTTCCAGAGTGTGTCGACTGAGACACACTAGTTGAGTGGAGCCCAATGAACCGGGGTCTAACCAACTCAGAGAAAGGGCACGAGGTCAATAACGCGTAACCCTTACCACACAGGATTTACAGAAAGTGCACAAAGTCTAGCGTGCACACTTAACACTTATGTGAATTTTAGAAAGTGCGCAAAGTGCTCAGCGTGCACACTTACCACTACTGTGGAATTTAGAAAGTGCGCAAAGTGTTCAACGTGCACACGTACCACTATGTGGATTTCAGAAAGTGCACAGAGCTTAGCGTGTGCACTTACAATAGCATGGATTAACATTTCCAGGCATCTGATCACAGATACTCGGAGGTACTGGGCCAAACAGGAGAGGCAAGCTCAAATACAAACCTCAAAGGTGAGGGGAGCACTGCCTGAGACAACATTACACAAGAAGGTTCTCGCAAATGCCTATACTTCCGCTCGATGCCTCATAGCAAGAGGGATATCCTGGACCCCCGGACGTCCAGGAATTTTTTTTGCAGTGCCGTGCCGGGGGCCTGATGATTAAGAAGGCTCCCGCAGAAGCCTCTGACATGGCCGCATGGTCCAGGAAGCATGAAGTCGGAACCAGGGCTATCATACCGGCTGAACACAATATCGACGAGTGAGGTAACGCTGCAAGTCGAGCACCTTGTTTCTGAATCCAGCAAAGGTGTGCTCACAGAGAACCTACCTTAGAGAGGACAGAAACACACAAGTCCCGGAAAAACACTGCAAAGAAATCTCACAGAATGATTATACACACATAACCACCAGCACATTAAACATATATATATATACACATATATATATATAGAATGGATCGTACTCACCCACCATGGTTCCCGCGCCAGAACCCCATTCCAGAGGTGATTGCAGATAAGTCTCTAGTCCGGACCATCAGTAAGGTGTTTGCTATGAAGTCATAGAACCAACCAAACATCATAGGTCCAGCATAGGATACTGTAATGCAGGAAATTCCTACCTAACCTCGGTCAGGTGGAGTGCTGGTGGTTATAGGGGAATTAGGAAGGGGAAGAAAAGGGCAGATGTAAAACCCCCGAAAGAAATTAGTAGATACTCAAGTATCACTCTGATCTGGACGAAAGCGCTGACGCCTTGTCTGGATCACATCCCTAAGGTCTTGCCTACCTCCCTTTGACCCGCGATTCCTCCTACTCTACCCGCAGACACTCTACGCACATTCAATGCCGCTCAAACAAAACAGTCAGTGAAGACGAAGAAGAAAATGACATGTTCTCCCGGCGCCTATTTATACTAATAGTCGCACTGGTAGCGACGTCATGGCTGTCACCGGCCAACGTGTTGTTGGTGTTTTTTCCATGTATTCTCAGACACGGTTCACGACGAGGCGTTCCCCATAGCGAACCCTAGAGGACTCAGTTCGAAGTTCCCTTGAAAGGGAAGCTCTGTTACTATATTGTTCTATGTTGTATTGAAATTAAAAGTTTACCATGCATCGTCTTGGAAATAAAGCTTCATGTCTTAAAGTCTTAGTCTGCGTTATTTCTCTGAATAAGTTATGATGTGTATAATTTTAATGTCCTGATTGAGCAACATCTATTTCAGACTCTCCAAGATCGCGCAAATATGGCGTTTCACTAGCATTACCTTTGCCATGTAAAATAGTGTATATACAGTATGTTAAATTAATCATTAAACCAACGTTTAAATCATTACCTGCTTCAAAATTAATGTTGTTAAAGAAATCATTGTTGAAATAGGCTATTTGCAGTTAGCCTACTGTATGAATAAAAACACTATAACAAAATTACATAAACAGTGAATAGCTAACTGTACAAAGCAAATGAAGGTATATGTGTATACAAAGCATAAATCTTTATTCAGATTTCAGAATTAGCACTTTGTCATTTATTATACATATGTTAAGGATTCCGTCCGTCAGATGTTTATCATGTTCATCTCATGTAGGCTGCATTACTGTAATGTATATGAATGTAACTTTTTAATAAGCAGGGGAAATTCCCGACATTAAACACATAAGCGTTTACATGCTTAGGACGTTTACGTTGTAAGAACAGGGATATTTAAAACATAAAAACGCTGACTTGGTGATGTTTTCTCATGAAAATCATTATACGATTCCTATTAATTCAATATAATTTATGGGAATACTAGTAAATAGAGAATACCAATTTGGCGCCTTCACTTTTATGATGTCATGAGCAATCCAGTTCTCTATTATAGATCAGTGGCCTGACCTCATAAATGCTCTATTGGATGATCTTTGGAATTGGATGATTCCAAAATCTTGTGGAAAGCCTTCCCAGAAGAGTGGAAGATGTTATACCCACAAAGGGGGGACCAACTCCTTATTAATGTCTATGTATTTAAAATGTTCTGTTATTAAAGTCCCTGTTCAAATGGTCAGGTGTTCCAATACTTTTGTCTATATAGTGTAGTAAAAATTTAATTAAATTGGAAGATAGAAGATAATAACTACTTTCACACAATCGTTTAATCCCAAATTTTTCCCATGAAAATATCCAAATGATGTGTCATTAGTAACCCTTTGAAAAAATCAATAATAATTTTTTTTTTTTTTCTTGGAAAAGTGTGTGATAAATTGTGTTTTATGGTCAGTGACAATTGTGACTGGTGGGATAAGGTGAGTACTGAATTAACATATTTCTGCAGTCATAAAAATTGTTATATATACGTATTAGCCCAGCTATTTTAAACTGTTTGATCACATTCTGGGGTTATTATTATGCATACAAAAACCTTATGCAACATTGATAGGAACACTGAGATAAAAAAACTAATCAAAATTGTTACTTTTTTGTCAAATATTACATCAAATTTTAAAATTAGTGCTACCAGTATTACAACATCAATATTGTACATGTTTAGTGCAATAAATTGTATTTATTTGAACATTTTAGTGTAATTTTCACTAACAACTGCAAATGGATTTATATTGTAAACCTAAGTTCCCCTTCAGGAACTCGAGCTGCGTCGAACGCTTTGGGAACGCCCTCGGCAAGACACCGTACTGAAGCCTGTGTGAAATCAGTCCAATGGAGCGAGACGTCACGAGCGGGGTGACGTAAGCAACCAGGAAGCATAAAAGCACATCCGGCAAAGCGCATGTTAGCTTTTGCTCTTCAGCGGTCGCGTCTGTGGTGTGTGTGTGAATGTATGCAAAGCACTCAGTCAGTAAAAGAAAGTTAAGCAAGAAAATCAAAAAAGAATGTGGCGAGCGGACGGCGTTTCAAGTCGTGTGTTCCTCCTTGCCCACGTTATCTCTCGGGTGGGGATACACACGATTTGTGTGTCGTCTGTTTGGGAGCGGAGCATGCATGGGCAGCTCTCGAGGGGGCTGCCTTCCATGATTGTGAGCTTCTCCCACTCCGTGTGCTTCGCTCCCGCCTGGCCGTCTTCAATGAAAGCGGCCAGGCTCGCAATCCTGCTGCGTCCGGACCCGCTGTTGCTGAGGCACAGCGGCAGCTTTTATCGTGGGGATCGCAAGTGGATTTAGCGCAGGGATCCGAGACGGGCTCGTCCTTATCTCGGTCCTCACCCGCTAGATCCACGGCCCCCTTTCAGGGTTCAGAAGCCCGCCCCGCGGTTTCTTCCCCCCCGAGAGAGGGCCAGACGCTTCATCTATCTTCCTCCGAGGAGGTTGATGTGATGAGCGTCGACACGGAGGAGATTGTGGACTCGCCACCACAGTCCCTCACGTATGAGGAGCTCGTGAGGGTTGTTACTGTGCTGTATCTAATTAAAACTATTTAACGCCCGCAGAGAAACAGGACGCTCCGTCCGAAAAAGAAACCCAAAAGCAAGTTGGACGAGCGTTTCCTTAAAGCAAGATTGCAACCTTCACGTCGGGGCCTTCCATTTTTCCCCGATCTCCATTCTGAGCTTTCGAGATCGTGGGATAAACCGTATTCGTCCCGACTCTTTAGCCCCTCTGTTTATAATTATTCGAACATTACGGGGCTAAATGAGAAGGGATATGGGGCTGTGCCAGCAGTGGAACAGACGCTCGTGAGCATCGTCCCTGAAGGCCCCGAAGCTTCCACCAGGCCCATTAGGCTTACATCAAGTCTGGTTGGGAAAGCATATACGGCGGCAGGTCAGGCTGGTGCATGTCTGCACACTATGGCAGTGTTGCAGGCGTACCAAGCCGACCTGCTAAGAGACCTGGACGCTAGGGAGGGAGAGGAATCCGACGCAGTCGCCGAACTGCGTCGGGCCACAGATCTGTCGCTTCGGCCCACAAAGGAAATGGCCAGAGCCATTGGCCGTTCCATGGCAGCTCTCGTGGCTACGGAGCGACACCTGTGGTTGAATCTATCCAAATTACAAGGCATTGACAGATTCTTCCTGCTGGATGCCCCACTATCGCCTTCTGGCCTTTTCGGTGGCGCAGTAGACACTGTCGTCGAGAGGTTTCAGGAGGCGAAGAAGCAAGCAGCGGCATTCCAGCACTTCCTCCCTCGCCGGCCTCAGGTATTTGGGACTGCTGAGCGGGAGCAGTCCCAGCCGTCTAGCTCCTCATATCGCCAGACCCAGAAATAGAGCATCGCGACCAGTACTCCCCCGCAGAAAGATCAAGGGGCGGAGCGGCGCTCTCTGCCGGGGCCTTCTAGACAGAAAACGGATCTGCAGACCGTTATGTCTAAGAGGACCTCGGCCAAACAGTCCTGACAATTCCACCGTCAGGACCACGAATGCAGCCCACCCTGGGGAGGAGAGGTAAACACCTCATTATACGTTGCCCGATCCTCCTCAGTGCCCTCGGGGAGACTTGCTGATGCCCCTGCCACCCTCGGTGCTTCAGGGCCCAGTAGGCTCCGGCGAGCAAAATTCCCAGCTGCCGCCCGGCGACGGTATGGCAACGGGAAAGCTCGCCCCCTCAGATGAGGGCGCTACAGCAGTCAGCAGTAGTCGTTTTTTCCCTGCCGTTTCCTCAACCCGTTCAAAGCGACCGAAATGGCTCTCTGATTAAACCAGAGGTCAGTCTCGAGAGACTGGTTCCCTTAATAGATGTTCTGGCAGCGTGGAAACTTCTGCCAAATGTCTCAGAATGGGTCCTGCAGATTGTAGAGAAAGGTTACAGAATTCAGTTCGGTTCTCGTCCACCTCGCTTCAACAGGGTTATTCCTACATTAGTGGGCCCCAAGCAGGCTCTGGTAATAGAACAAGAAGTAAACACTCTCTTGGATGAAGGAGGCCTAGTAAACGTTCCATCCTCCTCTCGAGAGAATCAGGTTCTACAGCCTTTACGTTCAGTGTTCGAGAAGAGATGGGTGGGTTGCGTCCGATCATAGATCTCGTCTACTGAACCGCGCTATCAAGAACGTTCTGAGGTTCAAGATGCTTACTATAAAGCAGGTCGTGTCTCAGATCAGGTCTGTGGACTGGTTTGTCACGATCGATCTAAGGGACGCATACTTCCATGTATCCATTCTTTCTCAACACAGGAAGTTCCTGAGGTTTGCTTTCGGGGGCGAGGCATACCAATATCGAGTTCTTCTTCGGGGAGCGACAGCCCGCGCCGTGACTAGCCTCGCCGGCCGCTGACGGTGACTTCAACCTCCCTAGTCCTCACTTGTGTTGATTCCGCTGCTCTGGCTCCGCTGGCGACGCGTCCAGGCCATCCTGCCATACTGAATTTACACAAATCGGATGTGGTGGTGATTTTATGCTCCCCGATCAGAGCAGATGGCGGCTCTGGCAGCGAGTCTCCGTCCTTCCATATGAGAGAACTGGGGTTATGGCTGAACGCCAGGAAAAGTGTACTTTCTCCATACGATAGAACCACTTACCTAGGCGGGTGTGGGATTACTCGACAACGATGCTACACAGCTGTCGCACTCTCGTATCGAGCGATTCTCACATCCGGGAGAGAGGGAGAGAGAGAGCCAGTCACTGACTGCAACATTTGTCCATCCATGCCTGTTGAGTTTGATGGCAGCTGCGTCTAATGGTATACCTTTTGGCCTGCTGTACATGAGACCCCTACATTGGTGGCTCAGGACCAAAGGGTTTTCCCCGAGGGGCAACCCACTTCACACAATCAAGGTCACGCGGCGATGCTTACGTGCCTTAGACATGTGGAAGAAACCTTGGTTCCTGTCTCAAGGCCCGTCGCTGGGGGCTCCTTGTCGTCGTGTAACGCTAACGACGGACGCCTCCCTCACGGGTTGGGGAGCGGTCATGAGTGGCCGCTCAGCCCGAGGTCGGTGGGAAGGCCATCATCTCATGTGGCACATCAACTGCCTGGAGATGTTGGCCGTGTTTCGAGCTCTAGAACACTTCCTTCCAGACCTAAGGGGACATCATGTGCTTGTCCGCACAGACAACACATCGGTGGTCTCCTACATAAATCGGCAGGGGGGTCTGCGCTCGCGCCCCTTGTACAAGCTGATGCGCCAGATCCTTCTGTGGGCTCAGGGAAAGTTCCTCTCGTTAAGAGCAGTCTACATCCCTGGGCATCTCAATCAGGGAGCAAACATCCTGTCGAGACAGGGGCTGAGGCCCGGGGAGTGGAGACTCCACCCAGAGGTGGTGGAGCTCCTTTGGGGGGAGTTTGGCCAGGCGGAAGTGGACCTATTTGCGTCGCAGGAAATGACACACTGTTCGCTCTGGTTCTCCCTCACACATCCAGCTCCACTTGGGCTGGATGCTATGGTTCGGATGTGGCCGAGGCATCGTCTGTACGCATTTCCCCCGATTGCTCTGCTCCCGGGAGTTCTGGAGAGAGTTCGCCGGGACGGGGTCCGTCTTTTGCTAGTAGCCCCGTTCTGGTCGGCCCGAGTATGGTTCTCGGACTTGTTGTCCCTCCTCGATGGCTCTCCGCTGTAGATTCCGATCAGGAGGGACCTCCTCCCTCAGGCGGGGGCGCGCCATTCTTCACCCCCGCCCGGAGTTATGGAAGTTGTGGGCGTGGCCCCTGAGGGGGCACAGCTCATAGCATCTGGTCTCTCAACTGAGGTTGTTGAGATCATACTCCAGACCTAGCTCCCGCCACGAGGAAACTGTACGCCTTGAAGTGGAAACTTTTCACCTCTTGGTGCGGACAGCGACTGCAAGACCCAGTCAACTGCCCAGTTGGTTCAGTTCTGGAGTTTCTGCAGGAGCAATTCTCTGCAGGGTTATCTTCCTCCACTCTGAAGGTATACGTGGCAATCTTAGTTGCTTACCACGCCCTTCTGGGTGGTCAGTTATTGGGAAGACACCCGTTAGTTACACGTTTCCTCCTTGGCACCCGGAGGCTGAGGCCAGTACAGTGAACTAAGGTGCCCTCATGGGATCTGGCAGTGGTTCTGGAGGCTCTGTGCAAAGCTCCCTTTGAACCCATCGAAGACACTTCAGATAAGCTCCTCACGCTTAAATCTATCTTCTTGCTCGCTATATCCTCGCTGAAGAGGATAGGGGACCTCCAGGCTCTTGCAGTGTCATGCCTGGAGTTTGCCCCGGGCATGGTCAGGGTGTTCCTTTACCCAAAACCCGGATATGTCCCTAAGGTGCGATAAGGAATTTTAACTCATTGTAAGGGATTATTTTATTATTGATTCAGGTTGATAGGACTCAGATTTGCAGAGGCCTAATTCACCACCTGATTCGAATTGCTTCCTAAATTTGATAGTTTTACACCCTATTAGCTACTCGGCCAGCGAGAAGTTGATGTCAGTGTATATTACCAATTGAATATGTAATTTTTGTATTCTCCCTGGCCACGGGTGAAATACAATTATGATAATTTGTCAGCTCTTAAGAGAGGTAATTATTATGAGTAAGCTACGAGCTAGGTAGCAAGGATCTTTTGGCAAATGTTTTAACCTTGAAATTATATGACACTAGACACTCGATTATTTATAAATGAAACATGAAATTGTATTGGCTATTCTAGATTACATAAACTTAAGCTAAAACACACAAACATACAGTTCAAAGGAAGGAAAATCTGTTAACGGAGTTCTGAGTTTCATAGTTCTACCTCGTTTTCACGAGTGATGTAAGTTCCCCTTAAGAATTCCCAGAGCAGAGAATCTAAATTCACCAGTTCAACAGATCGAAGATCTTGTGTGTACTTGCGTTTTGCTGGTTAACAGCTGGAAAGCTGAGGTGATTCCTTCGCTGACGCGGGCTTCCTGGATGTTTTGAGGGAACCCCGTTACTGATTGGTCGGTGACGTCGGAATGACGTCCCTTGGGAAACCCCTCGTTGAATTGGTTGGTCTTTGAGGAAGCAGAGGCTTGAACAGTTCTGTTGAAAGTCTTAGTTTGCAAGACTTTAAGTTCTTTGAAGATTTCAACGAAGTATCACTGAAGTGTTTTGAGTTTGAGATGTGGTAGTCGCTTTTGATGGTAAGCGCGTGAGCACACGTGGGGTGCTCTAACACAGCAACAGGCGAGAGCAGGAGAAGCAGCAAGCGAACTAATCTGTCCTGCATTGGGTTTTTGCTCTGTGGCATAAGTCCGTCCCTGCCTTCCAATCGGCTTCTTGCAAGACGGAGCGTGCATACATTAACCAGAGGCTCTCCTTTATATGAGGACACCTATAATACCATGTTGATACGTCTATAAAGTCTCTTAAATGCAAGTATTGTACATACTGTTAAAGTTTACTTCATTTCAGCATTCTGCATTTGTTGTTTCCATTTGTTCAAGATTAAACTTCACACATTACACACATGTTAATATCATCATTTTCTAAAAAGGGGTAATTAAACACTGGTTAAAGTTGCACCGATTACATGAAACACGTCAAGCATATATATACAACATACAACATACTATTTGTGATTCTATGCTCTGATAATTTTATACTTTCAATGATTAGCAACGATTGNATACCTTAAGTATACTACTATGTCCCTATTTATTAATTTGTATATATTTTGTTATATGAATATCTGAACATACAAAACATCAAAAAGAAAGAACAGGATATCTGCTTGTAAACAATAACCTTTTATTCTAGCTTCATGCATTCTTTTTTTATAAACACTTGAATGTGGGTAAGTTTCATAAATAAAAAATTAATAAACATTTTTAACAAAAAGCTGAAAAAAAGACTATGAATTGGATTTAGAATGATAATCAAAATGTAGATGAAGTCGATCAACACCCAGTCCACACGGGATTAGCGTGATCACAGTGACATCAAACACCCGATACTCATACTGTGATCCTCACAGTGTGAGTAATGTGTGAGCTCATTTTGATTTCAAAATGTTGAGCAGGTTGAGAGAAGGCAGTTCAAATTTAGGTCTCAAGGGGGACATTCTACTTCCTGTTTCTCACCGCTGGGAAAAAGTGGATACTGGAGAACTGCTTTTTAACTATTTGTGCTGTGCAGTTGTGCAAGGAAGTAATAAGTACATTTAGAAAAGCACAAAACGAGTCAAGTGTTTATAATCTTTTAATGTGGTATCTAAGGGAAACAGGATTGTTCAACAGAATATAGTTTAGGAGTTTTTTTTTTAACTTAAGCTAATTCCCAGTCAACACTTCACACTCCTGCCCAGTTGGTGGCGGTAAATGCACTATTTAAGCTGGTTTGCCAACCGCCATAAAAAATATAAAGAAGAAGAAGAAGACGTTGTGCAAGGAATTGTTACACTGCAGAAATGGTGAGTGTGCTATTTACATACTTTCGATGATCTTGATATCATCTTCTCAAGGTGCAAACAGGAAATAAACTGCTCTGGTCATGTGACAGTTTGCACTAATCATGTGAAACTGCACATATTTCATTGAGACCCTTATTTTTTCCATATTTGCAGGAAGTGCACTAAAACATCAGTCAGCGAGGTTTTTAGAGCTTAATAAATGAAAACCTTTTTTACAGTCACTATTGTGACCGGTGGGATTAGATTACCATAAAATTGTCAGTCTCATGGCAATATATAACCATTTTACCTTTTGGTCAATTCGTGGCTCATTTGTGCATTTTTGTACAATTTGCTTGTGCCCAAATGATAGATATGTTTAGGGATGGGGTTAGGGGATGTTCTTTCGTGCTTTCATAATACAAATTTTTAAAAACGTGCAGGTTAAAAGGCTTAAAATGCAGCAAGACGTGGCGCAGCGTTACAACACTCTTTTCATCTAAAAATGGAAAACTTTTAATGTTTTAACATGACAACAACGTCTTGAGGGCCTGAAAACACAAACTTTTGATAACGCAATTCAAAGTGTAATTTTTTTAAAACCATACCATTATTGTCTCAAAAACCTGTATTTGTGAAAATGGTGACGTTATGTGCATGTGTATTATGTGTTCAGTCTATAGGCAGGTGCGCACGCATTGGTGTTTCTTTGCAAAGTAACATTGCCAACTACTGGCCTGGCATGCATAATACTGTACACATAAAATATTTTTTGCCATTTTTTTCAGATCCACGTGAATGGGTATCATTTTGACAACATTGTCATTACATAAAACCTTTTGAAAATGCAAAGCAGGAACTTGGAGCTAAACTTGAAGTTAAGTTTGAATTGTGGGATCCAAAAATGTGCTCTGTGTCAACACTGCAGAGTAATCAAATCATCTCTATTAAAATTTTAATGAGCCCAAAACAAAAATGTCAAAAAGTCAGCGTGAACAGACCTTGCACTTATGCTCATACAGACCAAGCATCATATGCTTTTTTCAAACATCTTTTCAAAACAGTATTTTACCAACTTCTCATCCAGGAAAATTGCCAGAAGTGATTAAAGGGTATTTCTCATAAGGTCCTGTTCACAGTTGATCTTTAAATTGTAATTTACCAGCAATTTTTTCAGAAAGGGTTGTATGTGTAAAAGGCCCTACAATGTAGGCTACTCTAGATATGATCAGTTTTCGAATACTAAACATGATAAAATATTTAGTACACATTGACAACATCTCAATATCTCAGTGTCTACAAAAACTCCAGTCAAAGTGCTTGAAGAATTTGAAGCAGCATATCATTCTCATTTAAAGTATCATTTAAAGGCTTCTGTGTGCATTATTCATGTTGTTCTAAAAGTGCTTCCCATAAATAAGAAATGGCTTAGTCTAACACGCTAAAGTATACATCTGCCTAGCTTACTAATGTTTGGCTTTTAAAGGGGTCATATAATGTTGCTAAAAAGAACATTATTTTTGTGTATTTGAAATGTGTTTATAAGGTTTAAGGTTCAAAAAACACATTATTTTCCACATACTGTACATTATTGTTTCTCCTCTATGCCCCAACTTTCTGAAACACATCGATTTTTACAAAGCTCATCGGTCTGAAAAGCGAGGTGTGCTCTGATTGGCCAGCTATCCAGTGCGCTATGATTGGCTGAATACCTCAAGAGGGTGATGGAAATGTTACGGCCCTTACCATACTGTGATGCCCTGTCCGGCCTGAGCGCCAGAAAAAACACCATTATAAACGAGGCATTTGTTGCGTATAGAGGGGACATAATTACGGATTATAATGACACTTATAACTGTCTTTTAAGCCGTTGCAAATCGGGGGGGGGGGGGGGCGCCTCGTAAACATAAACCATGTCTGCATTTGTTATCGGAGAAATGACAAACAACAAACCCAACTCTACACTGCCCAAAAAACTCACTTTTGAATCATCAGTGGAAAATCCTTTAAATATGGGAACGACTTAAATTTGTGAGTCGAACGCCTATTATAGAAGTAGAACGCATTATAGTCTACTCTCCCAGGATCAGTAAACAGTAAGTCAAGTCAATCCACCTTTATTTATACAGTATAGCGCTTTTAACAATACAGATTGTGTCGAAACAACTGAACAGCATTAATTAGGAAAATAGTGTTTCAATAATGCAAAGTGACAATAGTAAACACTAATTTTTCATTTAAAGACAGTTCATCATTGAATTCAGTGATGTCAACATCCAGCTCAGTTTAAATAATATCTTTGCAATCATGTCAACGATATCGCTGGAAATGAAGTGTCCCCAACTAAGCAAGCCAGAGTCGACAGCGGCAAGTAACCAAAACTCCATCTGTGACAGAAATGGAGAAAAAAAACCTTGGGAGAAACCAGCTCAGTCGTGGGGGCCAGTTCTCCTCTGGCCAGACGAACCAGCAGTACGGAAAAATTAATTTAAGACGTAATAAAACAGACGTTGAATAATATTAACAGCAATTATTATGTGATGCAATCAACTTATAGCAAAATGTGGTAGTTCTGTATGTTGTTTCATGTTTGGCATCATCTGAGGTCCTCTGAGGGGTTGCATCATCTCTTCTCAGGTGTTCTGGATCCAGACTGAAGCTTGTGTAAATCCTAGTTGGCAAAAGACAGAGAAACAAATACAAACATAATTAGCGTAGCTGCTGTTCCAACCAAGCAAAATTGATTTGTTTAACCCAAACTAAAGATAATAATGTGCATTTGATCAGATATAAATAGCAGTACAAGATTATGAGATGCATTATTTGAATGCTTGGCCAAAAAGATGTGTCTTTAATCTAGATTTAACAGAGAGAGTGTGTCTGAACCTTGAACGTTATCAGGAAGGCTATTCCAGGTTTTGGGAGCCAAATGCGAAAAAGCTCTACCTCCTTTAGTGGACTTTGCTATCCTAGGTACTACCAAAAGTCCAGAATTTTGCGACCTTAGGGAGCGTGATGGATTGTAGCGTGGTAGAAGACTAGTTAGGTATGCAGGAGCTAACCCATTAAGGGCCTTATAGGCAAGTAATAATATTTTGTAACTGATACAGAACTTAATTGGTAGTCAGTGCAGAGACTGTAAAATTGGCGTAATATGACCATATTTTCTTGACCTGGTAAGGACTATATCCGCTGCATTTTGGACTACCTGTAGCATGTTTACTGAAGATGCAGGACAACCAACTAGCAGTGCATTACAATAGTCCAGTCTATAGTTCATGAATGCATGAACTAGCTTTTTTTGCATCAGAAACAGGTATCATGTTTCAGTACTTGGCAATGTTTCTAAGATGGAAGAATGCTGTTTTTGTAACATGGGAAATATGATTTTCAAAAGACAAGTTGCTATCTAATATAACACCCAGATTTTTGACCGTAGAGGAAGTAACAGTACACCCATCTAGTTGCAAATTGTAATCAACGAGATTCTGTGGTCCAATAGTAATCTCTCTGTCCTTACGAATTTAATAGGAGAGACTTATTGGTCATCCAATCTTTTACATTTTTGACACACTCTGTTATTTTAGATAATTTAGAAGTTTCATCTGGTCTTGTTGAGATATATAGTTGAGTATCATTGGCATAACAGTGGAAACTAATCCTGTATTTTATGGAGGAAACAGTCCTCCATAAAATGTGCTGCACACATCTGAATATGTGGGTTGAACTGTTCTGGAACAGTGTGTAAATACAACTTAACCACTTATTTAGTCGTGTCCATTTTTGGAAGGCCAAACAAAGTATTTTCACTTTCACAACGACACACAGCTGTCACACACTGCTGGCTGATTAGCGGCGGCCGTTTGTCTTGTGAATGAGCGGTGGCCGGCGGATTCGACAAAGGAGCGTCCGGCGAGTTTGTGGCAACCACATGTGATGACCCCGGACTGGATTTTGCTTCGTCCACGGTGAAAGCCAATCCGGCGATCCACAGCGTGAAGTTGATGTATTTCCTCAGCAACCACCACAGATCAGCTCCAGGCATGACGAAGCGGATATCGTCCTCTTTTGGAGGCCAAACAAAGTATTTTCGCTTTCACAAAAAAACACACAGCGTCGCTCGACATGGGCAGCAACATACACACAGCGGAAGTAAAAGTTACGTCTTCTTTCTTGCGAAACATTTGGGCGGTCGTTATTCAATCTCTGTCCCACTCGGGCATTGACGTGTGTAACGAGCCCTTTTAGGTCGCACGTGGGGTTGACGTCTTAACGTTGATAAAAGAACCTTGTGGCTGGCCACTGTACAGATCTTTGTAATGCACCAAGAGCTTGTACACTACAAAGAGAAAGGCAATAGTGAAATCGCATCATATGGACCCCGTGTAAAGACTGGACAAATAGGGGTGAATTAGGGGTGGGGAAAAAAGGAACAAAGAAATCAATAAATTATGACCCAACCCCCCCCCTTGGTAGTGTGTGAAGTCAAATAGGATACATGTTAGGATCAATGGGGTGACCAAATGAAATGACACAAAAAGCTTTAAAGAATCAAAAAGGGGAATAAATCATCAGAGCTGCCCCTCCAGATTTTAACAAGAAAAAATAAAGTACTTAAATATAGATGAAAATACGGTGAGAATGCCCCTCTGTATTAGTATTTATTTTAATTTTTCAGCCTTTTAGTTATACTTCTTTGGGAAACAGGGAAACTTAGGAAAGCTTACAAAAAAAAAGAAAACATTTGTCTCAGAAGCTAATGCGAGAGTTAAATAGACTGGCACTGATAAATGGTATTCATGGTATACAATTAACACTATAGAGAAAGTGATAATTCATACACTTCCAAATGAATAATACATTAGTTGAGCTTATATTACAGTAGTAGATTTTGGTTATTGCATTTGCAAGAAATTATATTATAAGGGATAATATTAATTTAGGTAATTAGGTACTGTAAATAATAAAAGAGGTAAAAATGTACTGTACAATATTTTTTAGTACAATTTCAAATATTTGCTGCTTGGTTTTCTCTACAGTCCCCACAACTCCAGCGGCTCCACAGGGTATTCAAGGCACGTCAACACATCACCTCTCCAACAAAGTATGGGATTTCTTCGGCTGCCACAGATTCTTCTGGACTACAGGAGTACAGCCAATTAAGTCGCTAGACGCTGAAGTTTAAGTGAGTTCAGCTTCTTTTTATATCCTTAGGGAGAAGACAACTAGCAAATGTGGTTGCAAATGTAATCAGCGTGGGGAGATTGTAATCAAGCAGCTTGTGTAAGAGTAAACGTTAATAGTGTGAAGGCCTGTACACACTGTGTGTACATTCAGTGCCGTCTCTAAAGTTTTTCTTCCCCCTACTTATTAAAAAAATTCACATAACAATCACACTGATTAATATACACACAACAACATTTATACCAGGTAGGTAAAACCACATAGCGATTCATGGAACACCACTTAACTGCCTAAAAGTGATTACTCTCGTAGTTTTCTGTGGCAAATTGGTTAACGCTTGTTTATCTTGTTTACATCGCCTGAAGACTTATCTCAGGAATGCAATGTCTGACAAAAGACTGAGTGGACTTTCCTTGATCAACATCTGTCACAATATCCCAGTATTATTATCTTTATTAATAAAGTTCTATGAAATGTATTGATACTTTTCACTTTATATTCATAGATTTGATTGAAATAAATCAAATCCAGTTGGAGTCATATACTGTCCAGTCAAAATTGTCAACGATGAGTGAGATCCACAGTGAGTTTGAACTCCATGCAACCTCTGTGTGAGTCTCCACTGGAAATGAATGGCTTCCACTCTGATGTTTGTGGCGGTTTAAGAAGGTTTGTTTTCTCTTCCAAATCTGGACTGTGTGGGTTAAATTTGTTTTATACCTACACATGCACATTGTAAATTCATTTCAAGCATGCTTTTTATGTGAAAGGCTTTAGCATATTCTCATCACTTCAAACACATTCTAACAACCTTTTACTAGATTATACTCTGGTGATGAAATATGCATAACCTGAAATGCTATTAACATGCTATGGATTCCTAGGCAGCTATGAATAAAATAGTATTTACTGCACTGCATGATCAAAAAGGAACCAATTTCGAAATACACATCCACACTAAATGCACAAGTTCACTTGCATGTAGAAAAATGCTACAAAGTGCTGCATTGCTTGAACTATATACTGAAGTACATCCTCAAAACCCAGCACAGTCCAACACATGCACTATAATTGGCTGGCGGAAAGTATTTTGTGATAAAATAAGTGCCCACCAGAGCCTATGGCTGTCACGGAGAGAGGTGTCATATCTCAGGACACCTATTTAAAATCTAGTAGGTGCATTTTATGTGAAGTATTCAAACAGACAGCATACTGTCAGCACATTTAAGTTAAAAATGGAATAAAAAAACACACTTATAAAACATACATTTTGATCCTCAGAATTGCAGCTAGAGGGAAATAATAAATTATAAATAAATGACAGAAAACCATCCCTCTGTATTGTTCTCCCTTTGTCAAAGCTGATAAACTGTGATCTTAAGGGCTCATTGTAGGGGTATTCGAGGTAAGACATTAGCATGTTGAAACATTGTGTATATATTTTGCTAAATAATCTAGTTCCTCTTGGCTGTCACACAAATTATGCAAACATAAAGGTGGCCTTGCTTTTCAATCCTCTTCCCTTGTTTAGTCCATTCTGTTGTTGACAGTGACATGCCTTAACTGACCTGCTGTATTCCCATGGACTCTCTGGCTAGTGTGCTTAGTATTTGAAATAACTATCCACTCCGAGCAGTGAGTGGAGTTCATCGCTGTGTAGCTAGAGGAGAAGAGTTCTGTAGGGCCTGTATGTGTCCCAGAGCTGTGTTAGAAATTCATAGTGAGGAAAATGTGTGTTGTGCTTTTGCCATGATTTTCCTGTCAGAATAATCAACAAGTAATCCGCACAACTGCAGTCTATTAATGACATAAATACGGCATGTTTGTAAGAAACAAATCCATTAATAAGGCCATAATGGCAGATTTGTTTCTTACAATCATGCAGCTTTTCACTTCTCAAGATGTTAACAGATGGACTGGAGTGGTGGTGGATTACTTGTGGATTATTGTGATGATGTTTTTTCCATAGGAGCAATAGTGTTAAACCCGGTCCGATGAAGAAGCGAAATGTAAATTTTGGGTGAACCATTTCTTTACGGTGTGGTCACACTAGCAAAAATGTTGGTCAGTTGTGAATATTGTGGTGATGTATGAAGTCACTTTCAAATGATGCAGATTTCTGTTGGTCATCCCAGTGAATCCCCTGTTGAATATTTGCTGAATCTGTGTGGGGAATCTTTCACCCTCTCACAGAATTTGCGATTGTGTGAATTCCTATTGGAATGACTGGATATAAGCTGCAAGATTCGCAGAACAACAGTCAATGTGACACACCTTTAGTCACCTTCCTAACTACATCCCCCATCTACTTCCTCCTCCTTCTCCTCTGCCTCCTCTGAGGGCTCCTCGGAGATAGATCCAATTTTCTCTTTGCTTCTCTCAATGATTCAATTCATGATTGTGAAACAATCATAGCATTCAACCAACCATGGGGGGGGGGGGGGGCTATGACTTTTTTGGGAGTGTAGATGTTTGCAGAAACATTATTTGAGAGAGTGATGTATGTATTTGTATTTGTATGTTCATTGAATATATATAATATTCAAAAATATAACAATATAACATAATTGGATTCCAAATTTTATATGATGTTTTAATGTTCAGCTTCAGTCATTGTCATCTTTTGTGACAGGAAGAAGTTAGAGAATGTTTCATTATTAAGTAATTAATGCACTTGTGACTGCTGTTGGCAATTGACCGTGAAAGACAAATGCACTTTGTGTCAAGTTGCAGCAAACTGAAATCCGTTTTTGCTTTTGCCATTGCAATGAAAATAAAAACTTAAGCAGCTTTACTTTAACACTCTCTCATTTTAATAATTTAACTCACAGAATTTCTCTGTTTTTACACTTGCATATATTCATGGTTCTAATCAAATGAAAATGTAAGTAAATGTTTAAGACACCAAGGTTTCTGCAAGTTTGAGGCAGCACATGAGGAAGCACAAAGACAATAATTTTAACAATAATTTTAGAGTGTGTATTTAGAGCAGGTATATAATGCCTAAAAAAAGAGTACACCAATACTGACAGTTTTTTTTACATGACTTTATTGTGTAGCATGTAACCACCATTTATTCATTCTTATTTCTGCATCTGCCTATAATCTACCAGGTTATTTTAAGTATGTGATTATTATTATTTTTTTTTTAAACTGACTAATGCTATTGGTTAATGTTTAGCTGCCTTTTTCTCTTTTGCCATTCTTTACTTAATTGAATTGATAGTGTCACATGCTATTGTTAGGCTGGATAATGCCGTCTGAACTTGTCATGCTTAGACTTTTATTGAATTGATGCCACTGTGGTGTGTGTTTAAAAAATTTTCAACTCTTTTTCTTTTAATCCATTTCATCTTCTGTGAATTTGAAGGTGCGCACCATAAGCCATTTAGTGATATTAGATTTTTTTTCACCAATCTCTTTAGCATCCTGACATATTGCTGTGGCATTTCTTCATGAACAGATTGCACCTTTCAGTGCTGTGTGAAAAAGGGAAACATCTTGGCTCATGCTTGCGTCTGTGCAAGAAACAATAGCTTTTGTCAGCTCGCTGAAACAAGATTAGCAACCAACTGTGCCCTCTGAGGCTTCAAAGAGGAGCAGTTCAAGAGGAAAACAGATAGGTGAGAGATTGCAGGCGGTTGTTTGTTGTGGATAAATCTGCTAATGATAAGAAAGCCGCACAGTTGCCTAAACTTTGAGGTGAAGCTTTAAACGATGAATCACTGTGCTCTTAGAGTCCTGTCATGCTGGAATGGAGCCTAAAAGGGATTTAGACACAAACACTTGCGGAAGACCAATAAGTGCTGGTGCTTTGCCACTAGAGGACAAGAGCATCAAAATGGACCATCTCTCAGCAGCCTTTTACCTGGGGGTCATTGCAGCAATCCAGATCTGTCAAGGCAATTTACAGCCCAGTCTGATCACCAGCATCTGCCGCCCAACTCATTATGGCTCCCACCAGTAGCTCAATCAATCTCAACCCCACCTGCATCCAGATCAGCTGGGCTTCGGGAGAAAAGGCAAGCGGGTTGTGAAATCACCGAGGTGGCGGGAGCATTGGGGGCAGTAATTGAAAGTTTAGAGATCTTCCATGCCATAATGTCAGTGAAAAGGTTTTTAATGTGATTTCACACGATAGGCTTGCAGAGGAGATCCAGCTGACAGTCCTTGAAATGGCTTAACACACTTAGCACTAAATCTTCCAGATACACCTGGCAGCCTTATTAATTTTGCATTTTCCATACAGCTTCATCTTTATTTACTGATAATAAAGATAGAGGGGTCTGTGAAAGCTGCGTTTATTCAGTGCTACGAAGCAGAATTTGACAAACAGTGACTCCATATGGTAGTTTAGCTGTATGGTCTTTCCATTTGTCTGACTCTGTATCTCTTCTCAGCGCAGTTTCGGTTGAAACGGGGTGAGCTGTGTATTTGATAGCGTGTACCAGCACGTGCGGATGCTGGCAGCCGTGGGCTAAAAGGTCTGTTATTTCTCTTGGGAAACTCTATCGCAACCTCTCAGGTTCTCTCAGGTCTCCATCAAGCTTTGGGACAGTCTGACTAAACATGCCAGCTTCAGATTGATTCACTCAGACGTGGTAAACCAGAGGTGAGGTTGGCAGCATCGTTGGCTTCACTTTGATTAAAAAGGTTAATTTGAATTATAATTCATTTGTCATAACATTTGAGCATTGAGTGACAGGTTTCTATCTTGTCCGCATGCAGTGTTTTATTTTAAAAATGGCAAATTTAATTAAAGTGTGGCTATACTTTTCTCTATCTCTCTCTCTCTCTTTCTCTCTCTTTTTACATTTAGAACTGTGTTCTGGAGAAAAGAAAGTATTCGCCACTGATAATAACCACAATCAACACACAGCATTAAAAATAGCTAATACCAGCGCTTATTACCATATACCATAACAAAATTATAATTGGAGATTCTTCGTTTGTTTAAGATACATCCCTGCTGCAGAAAATATCTATTCTATTGCCCGATGTTAAGTGATACTGGGAGGGCATTATTAATCTTATTTAACAATTAATAGTCCCCCTGGAGTAATACATATTTAGTGCATTTCAAAACTACTGCTTCAGAGAATAGAGATTATTCATATACTGTAGGTGATTTATTGCCACATGATATGCTGTTCATGTACCTCTTTGTAAAGGTGATTTTTCTTTGACATATTAAACCATGTTTATTTACTCGTTAACTAAGTGGTAGTTAATGGCCTGTCTGGTTAACTAATCAGGTCATTGAAGAACTTTGCTCTCATGTCTCACTGCCTGATCTTGATCTATCAAGTAAATAATGGAGTTTACAGCTGCTGCACTAAGACATCTAAGTGGTTACTAGGTGATCTATTGTAAATTTAACAACACTTCTGTGTGTCATCAATAATTTGGGTCAATTTTCCTGGAAGAGAAAGACTGTACATTTGAAATTTGTTTGTGTGCTTAAGAGTACACTAGCATTTAGATTATTTCAAACAGACATGGACACAAAATTCCAATTTTGATTTTATCTTTAAAAAAAAAGATTTTGCTGGATTTCATTCATATTTTACCTGCGATTTCCTTGTCTACCCATCACTAGCTAGCCAATTACAGCAGGTTTTTTTTAGAAGGTTGGAATGTATTGGTCTCTGCATGGGAGCCCAAAAGAGCGTATTCTGTAATAAATCCTGGAATGTTGACAGTGACAGAAGGATCTGATATACAGTACAGAACAACCAAGGCAGATATCTGGATTGCTCTAGAGAGGATTACAGTGTAGCATCTGCTGATATTGTGTATGCATGTGGGAAAGTGATATGCTTGCAGTGTGAATGTCAGCAGAAAGAAATATGCAGAGTGTTTTTTAAGGTGGAAAATAATCACATTGTTACAGCATCGCCTAAATATATTTCCTGTTAATACCACGGAGGTAAAAAAAAATATATAGCGTTTTCTGAGAAAATATGCTATCAATGTTTAGCATGGTATTTTGTTTGGCCTAGCAAGTTTATTAACCATATTCAGCATGTTTTAGACTGAAAACTCCTTATTCATTAATTTTTAAATATGAGGACAAATAAGGACTCATGTCTTGTTGTAAATGTTTAACGGGAATCTTAACTTTCCTCTTGTGCAATGAAACTGTTGCCTTTGCACATGGTTCAGAGACACTTTCAAACAGATTTTACTACATTGACATAAATGGTAGCTTGTGCTTTGTAAATGGCTGCCATCAGAATGAGAGTCCAAACAGCTGAAAAAATATAACAATAATCCACAAGTAATTCACACGGCTCCAGTCCATCAATTAATATTTTGTAAAGTAAAAAGCTGAGTTTATAAGAAACAAATCCATTATTAAAACGTTTAAACTTCAAGTCATGCCGTTGATAAAATATGAGTACCCTATCATAATTCACACAATCAAGACAGTCTCAACATTCTAAAGGATTTTTTTTTCAATTGGAGGAAGATTATTATGGATTGGCGTTCTTGCCAGAAGCAAATGGTTTAAATTTAAAAAAGGTTTTTTCTGGCTGAAATAGTCCTATAAGGAAAACATATACTGGCTTTAGGATATTTGAATAAGTTTCAAACGTCCCAATTTTTACTTTATAGCACTCAACAACCAGAGTGCTATTTATAATAAATGATGCCACATATTTAAAACCTTCATCTCCATCTTGGGTTAACTGATGTGGTTGCATAATAAATGCCTCATCGTGATCTTTTGAAATATTTACATTTTCAATATAAGATGTGTTCCATCTTCAAAACCACATGTGCTTTTAAACAAGGAATGTCACACAGAGTAAGTGCGCGTACAACAGAGGTGCAGCCTTGCTCTTCTTTTTGCTCCCACTTTAGACTTTGCTGAGCATCTATCCTAAATGCTCCATACAAAACTGTTATGTTTTAGTTGTGCAGCTGCTTGCTCTCAGTTGTTGCAGATGGCCTCTCTAGTCTAGTGTTTGCTGTTACTATTTAGTTTTATTTACTATAAATTTGATTTCCTTTTAAGTGGTTATTTTATAAATATAAAATATAAAAATGCATATTTAATTTTAATTATTTTCATAATAATGATCAACATATTACCTTACATACCGTAAATATAAATTTTTATTTCATATATAGAATGTATTTCTAAGTAAATTATTGGGTGAATCATACTTTGTTTTATTTACTACTTTATTCAACATTTAATTTGATAAACATTTTAAATATTTTGGCTAAAACACGTGAACGTGTTTTTTATTCAAATGTAATGTTTACATTGTACAGAGATATGATGGTAAGGCAACTATAAGATTTTCCTTAGCATTTTTGCATTTTCCCATTCAAATGTTGCAGTTGATAAAAAATAAGAGGTTTAACCTCTCTTTGGACCCATTCAATAACAGAAAATTATTTTGGGTTCAAATCACAGATGCCAGCTAATTTTTCTTATAACTAGCAGCCATCAGATCAGGTTTCTGGGATAACACACCAGCTGTCACCTTGCAGGTATCTAGCAGATCCTCTCGCCTCGTCAAGATTCGATAATAGAGCCACCTGAGCAGCTTCAGATATTTTGTTATGCAAGCATGTAGGATAGAGTCTTTGTATTTATGGAAATATCCTTTACTGAATGTTCTTTGTCGACCTGTGCAGATAGACATCAAAGACACCTAGTCTCAGTAAAGCAGAGCAGATTCATTATGGTTTCAGTTCAAGCTTGCCACAGGTGCCTCAGGCTGAATGTAAAGAAGAACAGCTATGACTTATCATGCATGTGTTCCACCATTTCATATTTCAAGCTTTCCATCTCCTGTGAGCAACTGAACTTTAATGTCTACTCAGACTGCTATGAATCTTAATGGTTCTCATTCAGTGGTGGGTACATGAGAAGTGTGGAGAGACTGGCCTCTGTGACGAAGCCCAGCCGGTGGGATGTGAGAGGGATCCTGGTTACTCTATTAATTACCACAGTGCCACAGAAAGCATGAGAAAAGCATAAAAGTTATCCAGCATAAGTGGGTTTATTCGGCTTGACATATTGTGTTCTGTTCAGTGAGTAACAAATGGAGCAAACACCCCTATTTATCATTCTAAGTGGCCTTTATGTCCACCATTCCCTAGGATTGCAAAGTATATACACTGATTAGCTACAATATCAAAACCACTTACAGGAGAAATTAATATAATTTCAATGGTCACCTACCTAAAGATTGTTGGAGACCACATGCACACCTTCATGGCAGTGATGTTCCATGATGGCGGTGCCCTCTTTTAGGACAATAATGCCCCTTGCCATGCTGCAAAAATTGTTCAGGAATGGTTTGAAAAATATGACAAAGATTTCAAGGCATTGGGCTCCAAATTTCCCAGATCTCAATCCGATGTATCAATGGATCAAAGCTCTTTTGGCAGCAGGAGGAGGACCTACACAATTTTATGCAGGTGGTTTTAATGTTGTGGCTGTTCAGTGTAAGTTCCCTTTAATTGTAGGCAACTGACAAGAAATGGAGATGTTCAAGAGCTTATTTGTGGCTTAAAGTGGTATTTCACCCCCAAAAAAACGTCTTTTCAATTGTCAGTATTGTTGTGGACCCCTGTAGCATTCATGGTATGGACAATATTTGAAACATTATTCCACAGAAGTCAAAAAAGTGATGGCAGAAGTTTCATTTTGGGTGAACCATCCCTTTAGTGCAAAAAGAAGCTGCAAACAGTGAATGCTCATGAAAAAGTAAAGAGATTTCTTGAAATTAAGCTGTTCATGCACTTATGTTTGTGTATTTCCTTGTTGATTCTGAAGGTTGCAGCAGTGGGCCTGAGCACCTCTCTTGGCTCCTGACACAGAGGTTGTTAGCAAGGAAATAAAATGTGAGAGGATTTTTTGGAGCAATAAAAGCATCGCTAAGGGCCCCTTTTCCTCAAGAAGCCCCGTTTCACCTCTGTTATTTTTCTTCTCCTGTTCTCTCTGTTTCTAGGAGCCACTCTAATCCCACACAATACTCCTGAAATAGAGGCTCTTAAAAAGAATGAGCGCATATTGACAGGTTCCAATTTCAGCACCGCAGATGAAAAATAAAAACTGGAGAATGAGCGAGTCTCACAACCTGGTAATCTACGCTGTAAGTTGGCCCGTAAGTGATCCCATTGGTTCTACAGATTTAGAAGGGCTTATTCGGTTCTTCGCAGCATATTGGACAGAAGACCAAATGAAGCCCATGCATCCTTTGATATGTCCTCATTAATGGGATTGTGTCAGCCTACCAGCAAAAGGCTGTAAATGTAGCTGCCTCCCACCTCTTTTCCCAATTTGTTTAATCACTTTTTTTAAATCATTCAGTAGCTGGGATTTCAATCTCAGAACTGTCAGTATCCTCCAGGGGATGTTTGCTGATTTATGTTCAGAGTAAAACACTGGACGTATAGGTTCAGGACCCATATTAACCCTTTACTATACCCCAGGGACATACTGTGGCATTATTAAATTATTTCTGCATTTATAAAACTTTCTGCAAAAATATCTTTATTACTAAATTACTTTTTGTATTTTAAATTAACAGTAGAGGAATTTAATATACTGTATATGTGACCATGGACCACAAAACAGTCATAAAGGTCATTTTTTAAAAATTGAGATTTATACACCATCTCAAAACTGAATAAATAAGCTTTCCATTAATGCATGTTTTTTTAGGATAGGACAATATTTGGCAGAGATACAACTATTTAATATCTGGAATCTGAGGGTGCAAAAAAAATCTAATTATTGAGAAAATCATCTTTAAAGTTGTGTGATGAAGTTCTTAGCAATGCATATTATTATTAATCAAAAATTAAGTTTTGGTATATTTATGGTAGGAAATTTACAAAATATCTCATGGAACATGATCTTTAATTAATAACCTAATGATTTTTGGCATAAAAAAAAAAATCAATAATTTTGACCCATACAATTTATTTTTGGCTATTGCTACAAATACAACCCAGCGACTTAATTTCTTACACCCATATTCAGCTTCATTGTTAAACAAAAACAAAAATCCACAGGTTGCTCCGGACTCCAAAAACAACAGAAAATGCCAATCACATCACTTTTTATAAATCTCACACCCTTGAATGTGGGTGTAGTGAATTTAGGTGGGAAATCTTTCTTTTTTTGTTAAAATTGAGTGATGAAATTTTTTTTCCAGTAACTTTTGTAGTTTACTTCGAGTGTTTAATCTCTCTCTCTCTCGCTCTCTCTCTAATGTTTTACAGATTTGAATCCAGTTCTCAAGTTTGACTGAGAATACAACAGAATGTGATTTAATTCCAGTGCCTAGTAAATCCCATGTCAACAGAAACGTTATGTCAACAGATGACAAGCAATAACCGTTTTACAAAGATTCACCCACCCCACCCCTCAAAAAAAAAAAAACCGTCTTTGACTGTGTGATGCTCATATATTTCCATTTACGTCAAGCACTTTTTGCAAGGAAAAGTAGGTCACATTAAAATACAATTTGTGCAAATGCGTCATTCCCTCAAAACGTTTTATGTACGAAAATAAGACATATCTGCAATTTCAATTTCTGTTCTCATTTCTTTCTTTCTTTTTTCTTTTAACAAAGTAGTTTTGTTTCCGTCATGCATAGATGTGAAAGCCAATCTTACCCAAAATCAATGTAAACTAACCAATCTTTCTAGATAAACCAGGGGCATTATAAAAATAAAATAATTATAATAATAAATAGGACCATAACCTCAAAGAACTCCAATTACTTATTGTTCAGCATGTTCTGTTCAATAAAGCAATAGTACAAAAGAAACACGAATTACATTCTGCCTTAAAAAAAAATTAAATAGGAAAGGCACATTTAGGTTCTGCTATCTGCATATGATTACCATTATTAGGGAGAGAATGATTGGAATATGGGAGTTAATTATCTAGAATGATTATATTTAGTTGAGTTTCCCAATTTCCAAGGTTCAATTATTCTTATCACCCAACACCCTTCATTCCCATTCCAAATACATCCCTCAGCAGGTGGTAAGTTATACTTTGGATTTCATACAGAACAGGTGTAGAATTTTATAACCCTGTGAGTACAGTGAAAACCAGCAGTGACAATGATGATATTATATAAAGCACAATGCAAATAATAAAATATGTCTATACGATGCATATCGTGGTGCAAAATTCAGATTTCACATCTTCCTCAGCATGTACCTGATCACATACATACTTTTATATCACATTATACCACAACTTAGTCTGTTGAAAGTACTTTGGTCCATTAGTAATTTATAGCAATGTCTTTGTAACATAGGTCTTGCATTTGCAGTACTTGGCACTATGAACAACATGCACTTTTATTCACTAAATTCTGAGATGACAAGAACATCAGAGGCAGTGCCATGTCCTACACCATACGAAATGCTTTACACACAGTATATGGTAGTAATGTAGGCAATGTGGATGAAATGAGTGACTTTTCTTCCCACCTGCACAATGGAGATCCATACATTTGAAAACATATGACATTTTCTTTTTGAACGATACATTTTTTTATGGGTAAGAGATAAAGAATAGTACACCAATTCCAATATGAGTGCCGCACTAACACATGGATGTAAGTGGCCTTGGGCCTTCAGCATTCAGATTTTAGCACATTCATCCTGATAGGGATTCATTCAAATAGGGGGTTGTAAAGGAAATGCATGGTGTTCAGGAGTTGATGAAAAGCTAATAGTTAAACTGAATATACATTTCAAATAGCGGTAGGTTTACTTTATTTACACATTTGCACAATTTCCAAAAATTTCAGTGGATAGAAGTTTGCAGGATTTAATCAGTATTCTGCCCAAATAAAAGCTTGAAGGATTAAACATTTGAAAGTGAAGAAATATAAGACATAAATATTAATATTGTAACTTGCATAATAATTAAATTAAAATTAATTAATTATTAGGCTTATAATTATCTTTTTTATTTTACATGACAATTGTCATTTACAACAGTAATATTTTATATATTCCTTTTTTCAATTACAGTTAAAGCAATATAAGAAAAATAAGCCTTATAAATAATTTTAAAATAAAAACATTTATTCACATAACATCTATGAGCATGCCGCTCCCGTCTGAGCGTCTGAATGTTTCTCCACTCCTGGAAGTTGGGCCCTCCACTCTCCGAGCTCCATCAAGCAACCACATCAGGCAGTCAGGCTCTGCCTTCTTGTTGAGCTGTTCTTGTGGTATCTACGAGCATGCTACTCCTATTTGAGCATCTGAGTGCCTCTCCCCTTCTTGGTGTTAGGCCCTCCGCTCTCTGGAGCTCCATTGAGCAACCATGTCAGGTAGCTTGGCTACTTTTTGCCTCCCTGCTGGGTTGCTTCGTTTGGTGTATTTAGTGTGCTCCCCTTGTTTTGTGGGTCACCTATGAGCACGCTGCTCCCATTAGAGCATCTGAGCCCCTCCCATTTCTGAGGGTCGAGTCCTCCGCTCTCTGGAGCTCTGTAAGCACCCACACCAGGGTGTTAGGGCTTGGCAGTGCTCCCCTCGTCTAGGGGGTCATCTATGAGCACGCTGCTCCAAGTTGAGCATCTGAGTGCCTCTTCTGAGAATCGAGCCCTCTGGGAAGTCGGGCCCTCCACTCTCTGGAGCTCCGTCCAGCAACCATGTCAGGTGGTAGGGTTGCCTTTGCCTTCTTGGTAGGCTGCTCTTATGGTTGAGCTTAGCAGAGCTCTCCTCTCGGTTTGTGAGTTGAGAGCTCCACCCTTTAGAGCTTAGTCTAAAATCCATATTTATGGCAAGTGCACACGCTGAACACCCTGTGCACTTTTCTGAAATCCATGTTTTTGGTAGATGCACACGCTGGGCATTTTTTACACTTTTCTAGAATCCTTTATGGTAAGGGTGATGCGATGCTAGCCTCATCCCCTTTTTTTGAGTTGGCTCAGGCCCTGGGTTCTTTACCTGGGCCCCACTCTACTTATGTATCCTTGATGATACCTGCATGGTTGAGCTTGGTAGTGCTCCCCTTATCCAGAGGGTTTTCTATGAGCGCGCCACTCCCGACTGAGCGTCTGAGTTGCCCTCTCTTTCTGAGTGTCGAGTCCTCTGCTCTCTGGAGCCCCGTAAGATAGCCTTACCAGGTTATTAGGCCCTTTCTGCCTCTCTATGAGGCAGCTCTCATGGTTGAACTTGGTGGTGCTCCCCTTGCTCTGAAGGGTTGCCTGTGAGCATGTTGATCCCAAGTCAAGTGTTTATGCTCTCCTCCGTGGGCATGATTATCTAGAGCTCCGGTCTTGTGACTGCTTGTGGTTGGGTTGGCGAGGCTCCCCTTGGCTAGAGGGTTCTCCTATGAGATATGCCACCTCCAGAGCCACATGCGCTAAACTGAGTACTCTGTGACTCCAAAGCAGTTTCAGTCACATCAGGTCCCTGGGCCTGTCATGGCCTCTGGTGACCTTTTTAGTAACGGTGTTTCTAAAATCCATATTTATGGTGAGTGCACATGCTAGCTCTCTGTGCACTTCTTTAAATTCCATGTTCATGGTAAGTGTGCACGCTAAGCCATTTTTCGCACTTTTCTAAAAACCTTTATGGTAAGGGTCAAGTCAAGTCACCTTTATTTAAATAGCGCTTTTAACAATACAGATTGTGTCAGAGCAGCTGTACAGCATTAATTAGGAAAATGGTGTGTCAATAATGCAAAAGGACAATATTAAACACTAAATTTTCAGTTAAAGGCATTTCATCATTGAATTCAGTGATGTCAAAATCCAGCTCATTTTAAATAGTATCTTTGCAATCAAGTCAAATGTATCGCTGGAAATGAAGTGTCCCCAACTAAGCAGAGGCGACAGCGGCAAGGAACCAAAAACTCCATCAGTGACAGAATGGAGAAAAAAACCTTTGGAGAAACCAGGCTCATTCGGGGGGCCAGTTCTCCTCTGACCAAACAAAACCAGAAGTTCAATTCCAGGCTGCAGCAAAGTCACATTGTGCAGAGGACTCATCTTGTTCCTGTGGTCTTGTCCCGATGGTCGTCTAGGGTAAGAGTGATGCGATGCTAGCCTCATCTCCTTTTCTCTGAGTTGGCTCAGGTCCCGGTTCTTGCCTTTTACCCCACTCGCCTTGTGTATTCTTTATGTTGCATTTTTAGGCAGGGTGTTTGCTACATAAAATGCTTTATAGAAGTTCCCAGAGTACCTTGTGATCCTCTGACAGCTTGTTCTAAGAGAGGAAGGTAGCCCCCTGGGTGACAGGCCAAGATATGGGTTTATGTAGCCTGGATACTCGGACCAGGGGTATCGTCCGAGGATTTTGAAGGACTGAATGACTCGCCGCTTTGATTGCTGATTCCCAAGCCTTCTCTTTGCGAGCGCATGCCCTGGGCTCATCGTTCGTTTGTCTCTCGTACTTCCCTTCATTTCCTGCTGCACACACACTGACGACGCCCTTTGGCCATAGGGGATGATGTCACTGACAGCCATCGAGATGTCCTAGGGCAACTCCCTTGGCTTTGGTTGTGTTGGTACTTAGTGCACGCCTTGGTGCTTGGCATGCTCTCCCCTCAGCATGGCAGCATGGGTATACTGTTCCCCAAAGCGACTGCTAGAGGATGCAGTGCGAAGTTCCCTCGGAAGCATCTCAGGTTACGTATGTAACCATGGTTCCCTGAGAAGGGATCGAGACACTGCATCCTCTCTTTTCACCATGCTTTGGACGTAAGATTTAGAAGAAGAAGCGGATGACGTATTCTCTCGGCACCCTTTCATACTGTGGTCGCACCAGTGCCAGACCAAGTTATCGTTTTTTTCAATGTATGCTTCAGACACGGGTTACGACGAGGTGTTCCCCATAGCGACCTTTAGAGGACGCAGTGTCTCGTTCCCTTCACAGGGAACCATGGTTACATACGTACTTTTGTTTTTTGTTGGAAAAAAAGACGTTTGTTAGTTTTTTTGGTTACCTTTACGTAAGGGGTGGTGCAAAGACGACATTAACACCGTTCTAATCATAGACCAACACATATAATAATCAGACATGACACCATGAATATGAATGTTTAATGCATGTTATGACCACTGTCATTAGTTCCCATTGCTCAGTTATGTCATTGGTTAATGCCAAGATGCCATTGGTTGAGATGCTTTGGTATGGTCTATGGTTCGGGGTAAGGCGTATTGGTAGGGTTAGGTTAGGGTTAGTTCAAATAATGTCATATTTGCATTAAAATGACATAACTGAGCGAATGACACTTAATTACAGTTGTCATAAACATGCATAAAACCTCCTTCATATTGTCATGATTATGAAGGTGTCATGTCCCCTTCAAGTAAAGTGTTACCGTTTTTTTTTATTTACACTGCTAGCGGAACTGAAAGTCTCAGTATGGACATGAAGCTCAGACATGAAAGAATATTATGTGTTACTGAATTGCACATTGCATTGTACATTGTTGATGCATAGTATTTTTCAATTATTCCACTTGAGTTCAACAGTTACATGAAAAATGGCCCATGCATCTCTCAAGAGTGCAGATTTATTTGTTTGTGTTAAACATAATCAATTACCATAGCTCTGGGAGTCCCACAGGCACTTCCTCCAACATCCATGTTGACATGACCCTGATGGATGATGCCACCCATTGTACATAACATCTCATACATAACAAGGACATTAGATACACACCTAACAGTCTCAATGCTTATTTCTTTCTATAGTATTGCAGCAAACATTGTGACACTTCAAAAAATATCTGAGATTTCATACCGTGATATGTAATGGTTGGTAATTTGGGTTATTTATTTGAACTGTTACCTGTAAGTGTGTGTGTATCTATATGTTTGTGTGTGTTGTCACCTGAGGTCTATTAGGTCATAGGCAGGGCTCGTTAGAAATATAAACCAGACACAGCACATCACTACACATTTGTCATGAATTTAATTCCATTTTCCAGAGGCTACCTTTGTTCAACTCATCTTGAAGAACAAATCTCTGACATAGACAGGTATCAGATCAAACCAGGAGGCAATTGATTACCATAATATCCAAACAATGCCTCATCTTTCAAGTTGTATAAATGTCACACTGAAAATAAGTCAAGACTAATAATGTCTGATGGTGGTGTGGTCAAAGCAAATCAATTTATTTTCCAAGCAACTATAACGATTGTATTGTTTCAAAATGTGAGTGCATACATTTGTCTGAAAGGACAAAAGAGGTGTGTTGGTTATTGGATAAATCTGATTATATTGTTACACTTTTAATAAAATAAGAGGGATCATACTTTTTTTTTTTTTTTATTAAATTTAGGTACTGTCCTAATAAGCTATTATATCACATGTTTACTTATACTCCAATTGACAAGAACAGATAAGAACTGAATTAATAAAAAAATAACCATGTTTAAAAGTTTACATACACTTGAATCTTAATAGTGTGTGTTGTTTTAATGTTTTGTGATAGTTGTTAATTTGTCCTGAGCAGTTAAACTGCCCGCTGTTCTTCAGAAAAATCCTCCAGGTCCTGAACATTCTTTGGATTTCCACCATCTTCTACATATTTGACCCCTTTCTAACAATGATTGTATGATTTTGAGATCCATCTTTTCACACTGAGGAGAATTTAGAGAGTCATACAGAAAGCAACTCGATGCATTAAGGTCCAGGGGGTGTAAACATTTGAACAAAAAAATGTCTAATTTGTTCTTATTTTGTTAAAAGGTCTTTTTTTTATTATTTCAATTAGTACTGCTCCTATTGAAAGTTACAAAATATACTTATATGTTTCCCGGAAGACAGAATTAGAACAATTTACCCCGATCAGCCAATTCAAAAAGCTCAATGCATCGTGTTGCCTTTCTGAGCATTAGTAAATGTCACCTTTGTAGTAGCTGTGTACAAGCCTCAAGTGTGAAAAGATACTACTACTATTACTTCTACTAGTAGTAATAATAATACATAATACTGTACATAATACTGTACATAATAAATAATACACTAATGGGTCAAATTTGCTGGAAGATGCTGGAAAAACAAAGAATTTGAAGGACCTGGAGGATTTTTCTGAAGAACAGCAGGCAGTTTAACTGTTCAGGACAAACAAGGGACTCATGATCAACTATCACAAAACAAAAACACTGATGGATCATCCAGGTAACGGCACACAGAATTAAGTAAACCTTTGAATGGGGCAATTTTGATAAATTCAGGTATTATTTTTCTTGTGGCGCATCTGTTATGTGAAATAGCTTATTCAGGACAGCATTAAATACAAAATAACATGCAATTTTCATGATCCTTCTTATTTTGTTTCAGTTATTAACATTTTGCATATTCTGCAAGGGGTACATCTTACGAGAGAACGTAATATATAAGAGTATATTAATATATATATCTAAATTAAGTAAAGAGAAATTTCAGTAGATTTCTTAAGATTAAAGTTAATTAAATGGTTTAGTGTGAAAGTATGTGGATTGACGTCTTAATCCAAATTACTTTGAGAATCTGTTAAGAAAGACAAGAGCTTCTTTTCTTTGTCTTGATGTGCTAATCTCAGCATTCCTCTCTGATTCCCACATCCATGGACAGGTGTCTGCTTTAATTTGCAAGTCTTTCTTGAAGCAATCTGTGAGCACAGGGACTGATGCCACTTGAATATCAAAAGAAAGTGTACGTATAGGATTATGAAAGATCTGGCAAGATTGGATGGTTTGTGACATTTTAAACTCTATTATTGACAAGTTAGTCATGCTTAAATGTGTCTTGCCAGCTTCTTTACATCTAGAGCACTGAAAAAAAACCTTTCATATACTTCATATAATACTTACAATGATGTAGCTGATTGGGATCTCTGCTTTGACCTCAGGGACCATATTTCTAAAATATCTCAGAACAGGAGTTCTACTCAAGTCTCTGAAGCTTCATTAAATCAGCTTGTGTCCATCGTTGAAGGGAGGTGAAGCACTGACTGGTGAATCCAGCTGACAGTGTATGACAGCGAGCAGTGTCTTTGAAATGACACATTCAGTTCAGCAGAAAAGAGATTTGCACACTGATGGATGTGATGGAAGTCGTCAAATGCTCTATTCCAAAAGAATGACTTGCAAACATGAGTTCAAACTATTTCAAGCATTAGGGTTGAAATAAATCTAACAAGAAATCATGCAAGCCTAATAATAGTTTAAAAAAAAGGAAGTTAAACAAAACAAAAAAAAAACTTTCTAGCCTTTACCAACCTCTTATGAAAAGTTACATGGAGCTCATTTAACAAGTCAGGGCCTTGGGTGCTCTTGTGGCCTTTTCAAATTTTCAAAACAAAAATAGGCCTATATGCATTCGTTAAGTGAAAAAAAGAAGCAGGAATTACTACTGGACATTGTAAATAACAATGATGCAGAATTAAAATTTTGCTGTCAGCTGCTCTACAAAGACAATAGTCATTATTCAGCTCCGTGTTGATTTAGTTCAATTCAATAACTGTGTAAAGCTAATTTCGAAATGATTGCAATTCAGCTATAAGCAGCTCTACAGAAGACAATATTCTTGTTTGTTTGTTTTTCTGCTCAAGTCAGTTCAAATTAGGTGCAGATGTTGCAAAATTCATCAAATCTAAAACAAAGACAATTAAGCAATAAAGAGGCTCTATAAGCAAGTCAGAAGGTGACAGTGGCAAGGAACCTAAACTCCATCAGATGGAGAAAAAACCTTGGGAGAAAACGTGTGGTTTGTGATTCCAGGTTGCATCACAAGTCATATATGAATTGATATTGTTCAAAATTTTCAATCCAGCTCCTTCTGCTAGAAGATCAGAACATGACCCGTCAGCGAGAGTTGTATAGTCTGTTAAAAAATATAGGTTAAAAAATGAAGAAAAGAACAGAAAACAAGATATAAAAGGAAAAGCTCAGGATGGGTTTAGCTGTCAGGAAGGAGAAATGTACATTCTGCTATTGGCATTCAGCAGGGAACTGAAGACCAAAGCACAACTTCAACACAAAGCTATTGACAGCAACTGACAGAAACTGAGTCACAGCCTCTTCAGGCTACTCTGCTTGCTGGAGAGCAATGGAATTAAATCACTTAGCTTAGCTTTAAGTAAATGTCAATTTGTTGGCTGTTTAAAGTGAGCTTGGCCTCTATACTGTCGAGGAGGTCTATACTGTACCTGGAGAAAGCTAACCAGATATGCCACCTTTGCTCATGGGAACCTCGGAATGTTTTATCCAATTACCTTGAATTGTCAAGGTCATGTGACTAATCACTCTGACGCCTCGGGAAAATAATGTCATGTCAATGCTGATTGGCTGATGGTGCCACAAAAGCATGCCCGTCATAAGCGCATCACTTGCAACTGTATTGAGCTATGATAGTAAAAGCAAGCAGACAGTGAAAAATAGTTTAATCATTCATGAGTATTTTTATTTATCAGAATTATTTATAGAAACATAGATAATAATTTAAACAGTTAGAAATCTCAATCTCAATATGAAATATTCAGAATATAGGTAATCAGACTCTGCATCCATTTAAACATTCCATAATTGCAGTCTATGATGTTCTGAGCATTACATTTGTAGAGGTAATGCTTTCTAAACTTCCTCAGAATAAGGAGAGCGTTTGAGAGCTTTGAGGTAAGGCTAAAGGTCATGTTTTTGTTTCTGATAGTCATTCTACAATGTAATTTAAAAAAGTGTGAACCGGCATTGATTAAATTGCATACCCACTCAGATATTACACCCGCTCACAGCCTCTGCATAATCTGTATTTGGTGTTTGACTGAGTCATATGAGAAGAACCTTCAATAGCGAGAGGATGAGTGCACTTCAGGGAGTGAAGTGCGCATGATGCTTTCCCTCTTTGTCATATTCATCTTCTCCTCTCCTGGTGAGAGAATCTGAGCACACAAGTGATGAGTAAAGCTTCCTCCACACATTCAGACACATTTACACACCACCCCAAACCAAATCTTCATCTGAAGCACGTGTGCTACCTAATCTCGGTCCGTGGTTAGAGGCTCTCCTCTGCTCTGTTAGATTGTCAATAATTGAAATAGTGACTCACTTTGTGACCTTCTCCACTTGACTTCTAACTTCACAAGAAATGCAATATTCACTGTCAGATTGCAGATACAGTATGTTACAGTTCTCACATTCTGAAATACACACAGTATTGATTCCTTTAATTTTATCTGAAAAGCCATCTGGTCTATTTTGAAGAACTTTAAACTTCAAACACACAAAAGAAGGGTTACAGATGTTACAGAGAAATGTGATTGCACATTAAACCATAAATGTTTAGTGTAGCTTCTAAATGTCAAACTACCACAAAATGGCATATGTTTCCTGAAGGAAAAACGGAAGGTTCGTGGTATTCTACCACAGTTTAGCCTACTTCTAGTCTATCAGTTTATCCTACTTCTTTTGAATTATTCTTATTTTTCAGATATTGTTTAAAAAATGTTAAATATACAATGAACAGATGAATTAATTATGATAACTTAACTCCAAAACGTTTTTTTAAACCGACTTGTCAAAAAAAGGAAAAACAAAATAAGAGAGAGGACTGATAACGAGAAGACCACCCATAGACTCTGTATTAGAAAACCTCAGCACAGCAGCGTTAACTACACTATCTACTATCGATCTATCTATCTTACAAATGAAAATTTAAAAAATGTGCAGGATTTGAATACTGATGGCCATTAAAATGCGTCATCACAGTCTGTGAATAGGGTCCATAAATAAAAATAAAATGTGACCCTTGATCACAAAACCAGGCTAACGTTCAATTTCTCCAAATTGCATCATCTGAAAGCTGAATAAATAGACTTTCCATTGATGTTTGGTTTGTTAGGATCGGACAATATTTGAGATACAACTATTTGAAAATCTGTATTCTGAGGGTGCAAAAAAATCTAAATAAAATTGCATTTAAAGTTGTCCAAATAAAGTCCTTAGCTATGCATATTACTATTCAAAAATTAAGTTATGATGTATTTACGGTAGGAAATTAGCAAAATGAAACTGCTGCAATGCAACTGTTCTCATACTTTCCTTTTTGAGCATACATTTTTATTTGAGCACTAATGATTTAACAGCTGCTTTAAAGGTTATGCCCAGCATCCTTCTTTGATCCAATTAGCTATGACAGGAACAGAAATAGCATAGCAGAACCGACTGCATTAGATGAATCAGTGGATCTAAAATGGGAGAGAAAGATAAAAATTGGGGTACTACAACGAGACACAAAACACTGCAAGTTTACATAGATAGCTTACCGTGAACATTGTGAGTTCAATATATTGAAATGTCAGTCTCCCCCTCTCCGTCTGTCTTTCCCTGTTCATCTGTCCACTCCACTCTACACACAGTGTCTAACAGTGCATGCTGTTTTAACTCCGAAGTAACCCTCTTTCCTCAGGGATCTGTGTGTGAAGCAATGGTTAAATGCTACTGTTATCTGTTCTCTTGTACAACTGTAGTCAAATATCAACATTTGCATTGATGTTAGCATAGGCATTGACCCATAACATTGTTTGGTAGTTATGTTGTAAATAAAATCTGTACATATTTCTTATGATTTATTGTTTCTCCAGCATTTCTAAACACAGAAACACAAACATTCCTTTCAAAAAACTCTCTTTTGTTCTGTCAGTATTTTTACTCTGTGCCTCTTTTTCTGTGAATCCACCAGGGACTGCTGGGATTGCTTCCTGAATGACAGATGTCTTGAGTAGAGCTGTAAAGATTTGGAGGATGTTGTCTTATTTGAACCTCTTTCCACAGCCCATCTCCCCTTGAGCGGCTCTGCTTAGATGTGAGGCAACAGAAGATTTGTGAAGGAAAAAAAGGTGGACATTACAACAGCATCACACAATTTCATTCTGATCACAATGTAGGCTGTAGGCATCCATTTTTACCATCCCATTAGCACTTTAGGAAACTCATTGTAAGATTCAGGATAGCGCTTGTAAGATAGTCTCTTTGTGACAGTGACCGTGTCTAGGAACCTTCAATGTTTCAGAACCATCCTGTTCAACCCCTGGTAACACAAGGAGTTCAGGCCAAATAGAGCTTGCTAGTCACAGAGGGGAGCTCACAGACGGAATGACTTAGCTATTATATCATTTTTATCCTCAGTGTACTTGTTCCATTCATTTTTTAACCACACACCGTGGTGCTTCTCTACAGTTCTCTACACTCCTGTTCAGTGAGATTTAGAATTGTATTTCACATCTATTTTCAGCCACAGTTCATTTTACAGAGTATTACAGTATATTTCCTAGCACAGCATGCTTATCATCTAGCCATCCCGACTGATAAACATGGGTTCTTATCAACATGAAGCAACAAAACTTAATGTCAATGACATGTGACCGTACCATATAATACAAAATCTAACCATATTTAACAGGAACAGAATGTCATTCCATAAAAAAAAATTTAATAAATAAGCAAAAAGTACACAAAACTGGATGTTGTTTGTTTTACTAAATATTGGACAGGGTTTGTATTCAAGAGTCAATGTTACAAATTAACAGAGGCGGACAGTAACTAAGTACACTTACTTGAGTATTGTACTTAAGTACAATTTTGAGTATCTGTACTTTACTTGAGTATTTTTTTTTCTGGGAACTTATGACTTTAATTTCACTACATTTGAAAGACAAATATTGCACTTTTCACTCCACTACATTTCTATCAAAATCCTCAAAGTAGAAAGTCGTTAGCAGCTTTGAAAAATCAGTGGGTGATTTTTTTCTTCTCTAAAAACTTTTTTTCAGACAGTTTATCAGTAATCACTCTTGTAGGGCTGCATGAAGTGATTTCCCAGCATTTTTTAAACACTGACCATTTGCAATTGTGATATTTATTTACAACAATTTAATAATAATAAGTTAATATTGTGGTATATATTACACAATATTGTCTGATTTTGCTAAAATGTGTACGTGAAAATATTACCTATAAAGCCACAGAAGAACGGTTGTGCATCTCCTAATAAAACACAATAGGTGTTTGACTTGAAGCAGCACTGCACAGATTCTGTGTGTGACATCAAAGTACAGCAAGAGCGATTAGACAGCATTTTTTAAATGTTTGTTTTGATGTCAAATATGTGTTGCTGTTTTGCTTCTTTTTTTTTTTTGACGGGTTGCTGTTTTAAAAGTTGTACAGCTACAGCTGTGTTGCTGGTTTTAAAGCAGGTTTGATTACCATCCTCTTTTGTGGGGGTGGGTAGGGGTGTTTATTTTTCCCCCATAGGTTTTTAACATTCTAAAAGCTCTTTATTTCAAATATACTACAAGCTAGTCTGTGTATTCAGCAGGTGTAATGTATTGTATGTTGCTTCAGAAGTATTGCAAGTATTACTTACAACAATAAAACAGTGCATTGACAAAAAATGAAATTTACTTTTTGGTACTTAAGTACTTTTAAAAGCAAGTACTTCTGTACTTTTACTTATGTAAAAATCTGTCTTTACAACTTTTATTGTAATGGAGTAATATTTGACAAGCGGTATCTGTACTTTCACTCAAGTTTTGGAGTTGAGTACTTTGTCCGCCTCTACAAATTAAAGATCACAACGGAAAAAAAAACAATGAATTTTTGTCACAATACCAGGATTTGTTGTGCATCTTATTGGTGGTGCACATTTTTAACTGGATTTGTCCCATATGGAAATTTAATATATGACATATATTGCCCACTAT